>PVLC010000873.1:0-170556 GCA_004027655.1 Graphiurus murinus
GGGGAGGGGGAGAGGAGAGGGAATGGGAGGGGGAGGGGACAAGATGGGGAGGGATTGATATGATGAAATAGTAGGCTGTAGGACAAAAACTAAAAATTAAAAGTGGAATGGAGGTGTTCTAGGATTTGGGTGAAGAAGTGAAGGAAAGAATAGTGTTTGCAGCTCAAAGTAGAAAGAGAGTAGAACCAAGAACTTGACATGGTATATGAGACCAACTTCTGATTGGAGCCCAGGAGAAAGGTCAATGGAGAGAGACAGAGTGAAGGGAAAGCTGAGGAACAGAAAAATGGAAAGGACAACAAAAAAAGCATTCAATGATGGATAAGGGGAAATGTGCAGGAGTGAACAACTGGGTGAGATCCACTTAGAACTCAGTTGAGGGGTAGTAAAGAGGAGGATTTTAGATGGGGGAAAGGCAGGGATGGAAGAGTAAGAAGTGAGCACTTCAGAAGCATGGACTGTATATGTCAGGAGCTGCCCATCTGGGTCCATCACAGAGAGTATTTCATTTAATGTACCTAAAAACCTACAACATGAACATATCCCTTTTCGTAAAAGATGAAATGGTGACTCATTGTACACGAAGTAAATTCCCAAGGAGGATCCAGCATGGAAACCCAAATGTTGCTCATCTCCTTGACTCGAATGCATGATGAAACAGAAAAAGGAAAGAGGAAATGTTGCTGGAGAAAAACAAACATCCTTTGGCTCCATCACAATTTCAGCCACTGTGACATTTTTCACAAAATTCATTGTGAAGAAAAGTGATCATTTCTGCCAAAACATCTCCTATCAATTCTACCATCTTGGTCATATTTTACTTCTTGCTTTTTAGGAGATAACTACAAAAGGTGTGGCTTTCATATATAAAATTTGACATTATTTTTTCAAACAAAAGATAAAAAGCTAATTGATCCTCTACTTAACATAAAGAAAAAGATTCAATTAAGTTCTCCAATTGATATGGCCTTCTAAAGCTGCAAACGAAGGCTACTATCGAATTCTTCACTGCACTCTTAATATTGTACCTGGCAACAAAGACAAAGTAATAGAAAAGAACACCTCCATGGACCCAAGAAAAAGACATCCTTGGCCAACACTCACAATCTCATGTTCTGTGTGCTCAAGAACTTCATAAATGGCTGTGAGCAAATTTTAACATCCCATAACAGTTTATTTTCCTTTGGTACTGGGGATTGAACTCAGGGGCATTCTACCTCTGAGCAACACTCCCAGCCCTTTTCATTTTGAAACAAAGTCTCACTAAGTTGCCAAGGAACTCATTAAATTGCTGAGGCTGGCCTTGTACCTGCAATCCTCCTGTCTCAGCTTCCCAAGTACTGGAATTATAGACATGTACTACTATGCCAAGCTTAATATGCCTGTTAAAACTGGAAATTTATCCTCAATAAGGGCTGCCTAATCTTCATGAAATGTCAAGCATGTTTACCTTTTACCAGAATCATACCAACTCAGCATGGTAAATATGGCTTATTAAAGGTGTAGATTAACTACTATTATCAATATCTGAAATCCCTTTCACTAGTGATGAATACAATGCAGTGCCAGGAATGAAAAACATTGAGTTTGTAACTGACCTTGGAAAGAAGCAACGAGTGAAACAAGGAGTATCACTGAAAAGCTCTTAAAGAAACTCAGTCTCCTTTATCATTTATCAGCACTTCAATTGTGACAAGAATATTATTACCATAAAACCTTTTCTACAGTGTTCTCTCCAAAACATTAGTTTAATGGGATTTTCATGAATGTTATTTATACAAAAATAGGATTCGGTGATCAGGTGAGTTTGGGAGAGATTGGTTCACCTGAAGTGTAAGAACATTGTAAAGGGCAGGACAGCCAGGAGTCTTTAATGGCATTGGAAATATAAATTCCAAAAAGAGTGGTAAGGTACTCAGAATGTATTTAATGTATTTGGTCAAAGGTTTTCTATTTTGGAGAGTATCTGGAATTATACCATGGGGTTCCCCCAAACAATTTGGGAGCACTTCCATTAATAATTGATATGCTCAATGAAAAAGATGCCCCCCCATTCCCCTAGAAGTCCTAAATTTCTTATGATAGAAAAGCATTAGGAGCCGGGCGTGGTGGCGCACGCTTGTAATCCCAGCATTCGGGAGGCTGAGACCGGAGGATCCAGGTTCGTGGCCAGCCTCAGCTACCTAGTGAGGCACTCCGCAACTTAGTGAGACTCGGTTTCAAAATAAAGAATAAAAAATAGGACTGGGGGTGTAGCTCGGAGGTAGAATGCCCCTGAGTTCAACCCCCAGTACCGCAAAAAAAAAAAAGAAAAGAACAGCATTAGGAGACAACAAAACTCACAATAATGGCTAAAACTTCTTGAGTTTTTTCTTTCTTTTTTTTTTTTTTTTGGTACTAGGGATTCAACTCAGGGGAATTCTAGCTGTGAGCCCCTTTTATTTTGAAACAGTCTTGCTAGGTTGCAGAGAGTCTCACTATGTTGCTGAGACTGGTCACAAACCTGTGATCTTCCTGTCTCAGCCTCCCAGGTGCTGGGATTATACTTGTGCACCATCACAGTGGCTCTGTGTGTGTATGTGTGTGTGTGTGTGTGTGTGTGTGTGTGTGTGTGTGTGTCTGTCTGTCTGTCTGTCTCACTGGGGATTGATTGAACCCAGAGGCATTCTACCTCTGAGCTACACCTTCAGCCCTTTTTTTATTTTTTATTTATTTTTTTTGTTTTGAAACAGGGTCTTGCTAGGTTGTAGGTTGCTAAGAGTCTAACTACTTCCCGAGGTTGTCCTCAAACCTGTGATCCTCCCATTGCAGTCTCCTAAGAACTGGGATCCCAGGTGAGTGCCACCACACCCAGCTATGCCCCAGCTCTTCTTTAAGTTCTTAAGTTTATATACCAAGTAAAGAATTTTTCACTTCATGTTCACAAGAAACCTAGGAGGTAGTTACCATCATCCCAATCCAAGCAGGCTGATAGCAGCAGTGCAATGGACCCAGAACCCCACATGGTCTAAACCCCAACAGTGAATACCACTTGGGCTCAAACATGCTTAATTCTTCATTTATAATTCCTCTCACCTATTTAATTAGGCCATTCCTTGATTTTAACATCTGTATTAGGAAATACATTTGTGAAATACCATGAATTGCTGGAGAATTCTGCCCATGGCAATTGTGTAGTTTGTTTGTTTATTTATTTATTTATTTATTTATTTATTTATTTATTTATTTACTTATCTACTTATTTTTGTTATTGGTGCATTGCAATCATACATCTTTGGTAGGTACAAGCTGGTAAAGGCATACATGCACATATTTCTCATTTAACCCTTCCCCAATTCCTGCCCCACTCCCTCCTCCTCCCTCCTCCTCAAGTTCAGTTTAGTGATTAACTTTGATATGTTTGTGAAAGTACATCATGAGCATTAGGTTGCGCCCCCTTCAGTTAAGTCACCTTCTTTGCTCATCTAAGGTTTCTCCCATCTTAATATCTTTATCAGAAAATACGTTTGTGAAATATTATGAATTGCTGGAGAATTCTACCCATGGCAACTGTGTAGTTCTGAGACTGGCCTGGAACCTGCTGTGGTCCTCCGGTCAGCCTCCCAAGTACTGGGATTACAGGAGTATGCCACCACACCCTGCAAAGAGCATCTAGATCTATGTGAAAGAATTGGAGCTGCAGTCCCAAGCTTAGCTCCTCACTAGCCCCATCTGATGCTTGTAATTTTGTTGCTGTTGTTCCATTTGCAGTTAACTTAGGGAAATCAAAAAGGAGGAGGGCAGGAAACATTTTGCATTTATACCTGAATCACATTAGCTTTTTAGAGCGCTCACAACCCTCAGGGAGAATTGCCATTGCCATTGATTAAGTAGTAGCTTCACCGTGTTATGTAAAACACCATCAGGGTGGCCATCTATCTTTGGTTTTAGTTAAACAACTTTGGTCCAATTTATGATCAATGGTGAAACAGTTCTGCCCTCCTCTTATCTGCTATAATCTCTGCTTCTGCTTCCTCTTCCCTTGGGTACATTAGTGCTCACTTATACACACAACCTTGCTGTTAATAAAAAAGATTTATGCGCAAGGAAGATTTTATTCCTTCCATCAAATGTTTACTTAAGGAGGCTTTATTGCATAAAGTAACATCCTTACTTGGCACGCAAGTAGATTTATCTTTTTAAACTCATTTCTTATCATTCCATACTTCAAATCTTCATCTGCCATGGGGATTTTATTTCACAGAGGAATTCTGACTTAGCATATTGTTTTTTTTTTTCATATCCAGGATCTTTAAGAAAGGAAAAGTATTGGACTATTACTGTTAGAGGCTTAGAAACTGGCACAGCTGCTTTTCAAGATGTAGAAAAAAAAACTTGATTTATTCAAAGACTCTCTTTGCAATAACAGGGCCTATACAAATTGGAAATGGGCATTTCCTAACTGGTACACATTTGTAAACCAAAGAGGTGATGCATAATAAAATCCATAAAAATAAAGTTAATCTTTATTCCAATAATACTATTCACATACACTCATTATCAAAAATAATTCAAAGAAAACCAAAATTATATGAACACAGCAACACATGGCAAGATTGGACTTAGGAGCACGAAATGAGAGCCAAAGTAAATGTCTTACAAAAGGCATTTGCAGTTCTGCCTACCAAAAGGCATTTGTGGCTAAAGATGAGATGAAAATACAAGAGAAGGAAACAGGTAAAAAAAAAACAGGATATAGTTCTCATCATAAATCCCTAGGACTGCAAAATTGTTTTTGCAGCAAAACTAAGTATAAAAAAGTAAATATATTTCCTGATTTTCCCTTCTTTCTACCTTCCTCTATTCCATTCATTTAAAATATTCAACTTAAGTTCCACTTTTACTACCTACCTTAGATCATTACTTCTTTTGATTTCATATCAATTTGCTAAACCAATTTTGTATCCCAGGCTACACTTGGCAACATCTGGAGATATTTTGGTAGTCATGATAGGGGGTGTGCCACTGGCATCCACTAGACAAAGGCTAGGGATGATTCTAAATACCCTACAATACACAGGACAGCCCCACAACTAAGAATGATCAAAAATGTCAACAATGTCAAGGTGGAAAAACACTATACTAAGCCATAAAATTATGTAATGTTTTAATGTATTCTACAAAAGAAATTAAAATGAGCTCAAGACTTGAAAAGACACTTAAAGAAGACACAAGACTGGCATTTTGAGACTAATAGGAAAAATAAGGGATTTATGTTTATGCAGAGATACCTATAGAGTAGTTGAAATAGGTTAGGGGAGGGAACTAAAGAGGAGAAGAGGAAGGATCTAAGAAGGGCACAGTTCAAATATTACTGTGGAAATATGTGAAGCTATTACTACCAGTCTCACTAACTCATGTGAGGAAGGAGGAGGGGTGAGCAGCGTGGGATGTGGAGGGAAACACACCAAGAGCTGTGTGCATGTATGTTTTTAACACATCGAACCTCACTATGATGTATAATTGCAGTGCATCAATAAAATAAAAAGAAAAAGCTGCATTAATAAGAATCTCACTAAGCCAGGTGTGTTGGTGCATGCTTGTAATACCAGTACTTGGGAGGCTGAGACAGGAGGATCCATATTTGCAGTCAATATCAGCTACTTAGTAAGGTCCTCTGCAACTTAGAATAAAAAATAAGACTGGGGGTCAGAGGTACTGTGTTTGATCCCCAGTACCAAAAAAAAAATAGGGCTGGGGGTATAGCTTGGAGGTAGACTGCCCCTTAGTTCAATCCCCAGTAATACCAAAAAACAAAACAAAGCAAACAAACAAAAAACAACAACAATCTCACTAATTTATATGGGGAGGGAAGAGGTGAGAGTCGGTTAGGAAGTGAGGGAAATACACAAGAGCTGTGTGCACGTATATTTTTATCACACTGAACCTCACTATGCACTAATAATTTTTTTAAAACCCTTAAAAATACATGGCTTGCAAAGTAAGCAGAAATTAATGAATTAGAGAATGAAAAACAATACAGAAAATCAACAAAATCAAAAGCTGGTTTCTTGAAAAAATAAACAAGATAGATAAACCATTAGCCAACCTTACAAAAGAAAAAGAGAATCAACTCAAATTACCAAAATAAGGGATGAAAAAGTGGATATTACTACTGACAGTGTGGAAATACAGAGGATTGTCAGAAACTACTTTGAAAAACTATACTCCAACAAAATGGAAAATCTAGAAGAAATTGAAAAATTTCTAGACACATATAACCTTCTTAAATTGAGTCAAGAAGATATAGTAAACTTAAACTGACCAATAGCAATCAAAGAGATAGAAAGAGCAATAAAGAGTTTACCATCAAACAAAAGCCCAGAGCCAGATGGTTTTCCAAGTGAATTTTTTTAAACATTTATAGAAGAGCTAATCCCAATACTCCTCAAATTATTCCATGAAATAGAAAGAAACAGGACCCTCCCAAACACATTCTATGAAGCCAACATCACATTAATACCAAAGCCAAATAAAGACAGCTCAAGAAAAGAAAACTATAGGCCTATATCATTGATGAACTTAGATGCAAATTTGCTAAATAAAATACTAGCAATGCGCATTCAAAACCACATCAAGAAAATTATACACCATGACCAAATTGGGTTCATCCCAGAGATGCAAGACTGGTTCAACATAAGCATTTGAAAAGATGACTGCCATCACTAGTCTCAGAGAAATGCAAATTAAGCCATAAAAAATACCCCCTAAGATCTACTAGAATGGCTATAATAAAAAAAGACATAATGACAAGTGTTTTCAAGGATATGGAGATACTGGAACTCTTGTACACATCTGGTGAGGATATAAAATGATGCATCCACTGCAGAGAATTTTCTTAAAACATCAAAACATTAAACTTATGGTTCAGCAATTCTACTTCTCATTATTTAGCCTAGAGATATAATAATGTATGCTCACACATGCACATGGTAATTACTAATTACTAATTACTGGAAACAACCCAAATATCCAATATCTGGTGAGTGCATAAATAAAACGTGGCACATCTCTACAATACTACTAACCAATCAGAAGGTAGAAATGACTGATAGGTGAAAGAAACAACATAAGTGAACATGAAGAACAGTATACGAAGCCAAACAAAAAGTCAATATAATATCTTATTCCACTTACAAAAATCTCTCCACCAAACAAAATTATAGAGGCAGAAAGCAGATCAGTGGTGAGTTGTGTTTGTCAATGGAGGTAGATGTTGGCTGCAAACAAGCACACAAAAGCCTTTTGGCATGACAGAAATTATTCCAAAACTGGATGCTGGTGATGGCTGTACCACCACATAAATTCACTAAAACACATCAAACTGTACAGCTAAAATGATTAATTGTATGCCATGCAAAATACATCTCAATAAAGCTGCTAAAATATTTTGGAGAGTTATAGTTCAATTACCATATTGTTATTTAACTGTCCATGGGATGAGTTTTCTTCTCCACGAGCATATAAATAATGCGAATTGTGCTTTTCAGTGTGTGCGGTTTTGTGTCCACAATGAACACACACTTTGAATTATTATTTAATTGTGATATAAATATGATACATGCCCAACATAGAAAACTTGGAAAGTAAAACAGAAAAAAAAAGAAGACAGCCGTTTAGAATTTCTGCATCTCAACAATATCACTCAGAATATTTTAATATATTTATTTTCATTCTCTTTAACAATTAAAGTATATTTCTACATACCTTCATGATTATGCTATAGAAATGTGTATCTCTATTTTCACTTAGCAGCTAAGCTTTATGCTAAACTCTTTGTTTTCTGTTGCTATAATAGAACACCTGAGACTGGATAATTTATAAAGAAAAGAGATTTGTTTGCCCTCAAAATTCTGGAAGCTGAAAGTTCAAGATTAAGGCCATGTCAGGTGAGGGCCTCATGCCATGTCATAACATGGTGGATGACAACACATGGCAGGAGGGTATGCAAGAGTAGCAAGTGGGAGCATGCAGAAAAGAGGAGGGGACAAAGGGGGAGATGCTTTATAACAACTGCTGTCATGGTAACCAAGTCAGTTCCACAACAGAGAAAACTTACTCCAGATAGCACTTGTCCTATTCTATTCGTGAGGGCTCTGCCACCGTGACTCAAATATATTCTACTAGAGCCTCCTTCCAACACTGCTGCACTGAGGAATTAAGACTCAACATGAGTTTTGCAGGGGACATTCCATATCTAAGCTGTAGAACTCTTTACAAACATTATCTTTTTTCTTGGGGAGGGGGAGTGGATACAAGGGATTGAACCCAGAGCATTCTCCTATCTACACTTCTTCTGTTTCGGCTCAGAATAATCACCTGTTTTTCTGAGTCCCTTTAGAGATTTATTCATGTGAACATCTACTGTGACAAAGCTCTGGGTATCATATTTTCCTTTGTTTATGTTTTGGGAACAACTCGATTGTGATAGGCAGGAACCATATAGTTTGGTTATTTTGTTTTTATACACCCTTATGCATTTGCTAAGCAGTACTGCATTTGTTTTCTTCTTTGTTTTTGTGGTGCTGGGTATCAAACCCAGGGCCACATGCATGCATGCTCAACCACTATGCTACATCTCCAGCTCTACGCCTATTAATACTGGTTAACCAACCTTGTTTTATAATCACTGAGTGGGAAAAAAGACGATGTTTGGAGCCTTAAAAATGGAAGCATATGCAAAGATATGATCTTGTTCCAAACGGATATCAACAGAGAAGTATTTAATGAGTAACTTTAAGTGTTTCACAAAACTTGGAAAGACAATTAGCAATTGCAAATGTCAAAAAGCTACAGCTTAAAAAGAAACCAAAAAGAAGAAATTAATTTTGTGATATGAAGAAAGGTGCAACTAGAGCATATCTAAATATTCTTCAGAATCTCAGAAGCCACAGAGATTAATACTTATTCCCATGAAATTGATACAGTGTTCAGGGCAATTGAATTGGCCCTGAAAGTTCACATTTCTTTCCAGCTTAATCTAAATTAGCTGCCATCCACAGCTCCATATAAAATAATTCAAATAATCATTGATATAAATATATAGCTATTTGGAAATGGATTTCATTTATACATAAAAAGAATAAGTTACAAAGTATGCAAATATGTATTCTCTCTGCCACAGCCATAGAAAATATCATTATTTGAACCATAAGATCACATTGTAGCTTGAATCTGATAACTGTACTAGAGAAAATATTATATGTTTACCACACTATTTCATTTCTTGAGAACACAGGAAGATTACTTTTCCCAATAATGCCTTACAGGTAGGTTGGGTCCATATATCTGTATTGTGCCCAGTAGAATGCTATGGGAAGAAAAATGAGCCACTCCTAAATCTGACATCAAAAAAAAAAAAATCCTGCCTGTTCATATATACTGAGGATGGATGTGAGTAAATATTGGGAAGGAACACAAAAGGCTTTTTGTATGACCTGGTTTTTGACCTGAGTGCTAGTTACGAGAATGTTTTCAGTTGTAAAAATGCATTAAGCTGCACACTCAGGGTTGTTTATATTCTTTATTTTTGTTATTTCAACAACAAGTTTATCAGGTGTGATTATACTGTCCCATTCTCCTAGCATGGCCACTTTAGACACCACATGTTTCTAATGACAGAGGTGTGAGAGAGGCGCTATCCCCTATAATACTGCCAAAAATTGGGGTTGGTTTGTTACTGCAGCATAGCCTAACCTAACTTGCCTTACATATTCCCATCGTCTACTTTGTACTATTGTACCACAGTGGAAGGCAAACTAATAGTAATAAATAACAATGCATGTACTAGAAACCCTCAAGATCCAACTAGAAAGCTTTAAAGGAATATTTTTCAAAGTATGGTATTTGGACCATTGTATCAGAAGCACCTGAATGCTTCATTAAAATGCAGATAGACAAGTCAAACATGGTAGTGCACACTGTAATCCCAGCACTTGGGAGGCTGAAGGAGGAACACAGGTTTAAGGCCAGCCTGGGTAACTTAATGAGACCTTTAGCAACAAAGCAAGACCCTGTTTCAATAAAAAATGAAAAAGGCTGGGGACATGCAACTGAGAGATATAATGTCCCTGGGTTCAATCCCCAGTATTAAAAAATGCAGATAGTCCATGCCAGAATTCCCAGGAAGGATGACTAGAAAAAGGAATGTTTTCCAAATGATTGGTAGGTGATTCTTATTCATATTAGAATCTGAGAACTATTAGAATATGATGATAAAAGTCACAATAGCTGATAAATGCTAAACTCTTTGTTCACTAAAAATAAAAAAAAAAGTTTACTCTTTATGTCAGTAGATTGAGGCATGGGACTCTGCTCTTCTTCATTACAGAATTATAAAAGAAAACCAAAAACCTCTTGTCCGAGACAAAGGAGACCTAGATTCTAATTCTAGTTCTACCAGAATTCAATGACTCAAGTCATCTAAATTATGGTGGCTTCAGTTTCCTCTTCTGCGTAATTTGCAGAGTTGGCCCAGAATCTATAGTTTCAAAACGTTTTATTAGACCTCATCATAAAGCTAATGCTATGCATAAGACAATATACAGAAAACAAATCATAGCTGTTATTTTAGGAAGGCAGAAGGGATCATACACTGAACCACCTTCTGGGCCCCCAATTCTAATGGTTCCAATTCTGCCCCATAGAACCTTTAAACCATGCAGCAGAACTGAAACCTCTGGTCTAGCTAGTCTTTTAGGTTCCTTATGCTTTCTTGAAATTTTGATAGTCATGATTATCATCCTTGAAAGTCTCTAAATAATATCAACTCTACCATTTTCTATGTTTTAAATAATCTATTTCCTCCATACCCTTTGGGGAGGGCAAGTCATGCTAGAAGTAGAAAAAAGAACAAATTCAACAGAGATCTGTACATTCTGATTATGGATACTATAAACTATCATAACTAAAATCGCAGGCAACTTGGTATTATTTGAGTAGAATGTCCTCTCCTGTTCTTTGATTATAGTTCACCCCTATTTTCCATGGAAATTCATAAGTGATGGCCACCAGTTCCCTCTACACCCAGGCCCATAGAGAGAGTCCTGGCATCACAGCCTGCAGATGTCTATATTATGTTGTTGTTATTTTTTTCAGTACTGAGGATTGAACCCAGGGGCATTCTACCTCCAAGCTATACCCTCAATCCTATTTTTAGTCTTTATTTTGAAACAGGGTCTCACTAAGTTGTGGAGGGCCTCACTAAGTAGCTGAGGCTGGCTAAGAATCCAGATCCTCCTTGTCTCAGCCTCCCAAATACTGGGATTACAAGTGTGTGCCACCACGCCCAGCTTATTATTATTATTATTATTATTACTACTATTATTATTATTAGCAAGAAGCTTCATTACTGTGAGCATTTTTGAAAGTCATTTGAAATTTTTTAAAAATATCTTTTAAGCCAAGTATCATTGCACATTAATCACTAATAGGATGGTATTAATTTTTTTGGTACTAGGGATTGAACCCAGAGGTATTCCAACTCTATTCTATATTCTATACTACTCTATTCTATATTCTGGGGAGCTATACTCCCAGCCCTTTTTATTATTTTTATTTTGAAACAGGCTCTTACTAGGTTACTGAGACTCTTTCTAAGTTGAGGCATGGTCTTGAACCTGTGATCCCCCTGTCTCAACCTTCCAAGTACTAGGATTACCGGTGTGCGCCACCATGTCTGGCTGGATAGTATTAATATTAATTTCTTCTTCCAAAGAGTTCATTTCATAGATTCATAAGTTCTTGCCTTGACCTTTTATTTTTTCTCATTAATTCTTTTAAGATGCTAAAAATAAGGATGTTAATGAGCACTTATGACCAAAATCCTTTTTTAGAAAGTTTACTTCTCAAGTCCAATCATACAAGCACCAAAATTAAGAGGTATCTTGGTTTCTCCTAACACCTTTATATTGACTAAATACATAATGCAGTGTAAAGTTAAATATATCCCTACTAAAATTTGCCATGTGATCTCACTGTATTATCTGACATTTAAATGGAAAAATTCTAAAAATTAGTTTAAATGGCAACATATGCTTTCAGTCAGCAAACAATTTTTGTAAAAATCCATATAGTAAATATTTTCCTTTTGCAGATGTGATCTCTCTTACAACTACTCAATCTTGATAATGGAGGGCTACAGTGGTCATAGACATCACATGAATGAACAAACACCACTGATATCTAATAAAACTTTATTAACAAAAAGGGTGGAGAGCTGAAGTTAGACTGCAGGTTAGCTTGCTACCCTCTGATTTCAGTGGAAAATTTTATGAGGAAGGGGGAATTTAATCAAAATATTATTTCCTAAGATAAATGCTATTGGAAATCCAGTTTGCCAAAGTACCAATGTGATGAAACAGCAAAAATGTATTTCCCTAGCTGGGCATGGTGGCACATGGCTGTAATTCCAATACCTGGAAGGGTGAGACAAGAGGTTTGCAGATACAATGCCAGCCTCAGCAACTTAGCAAGACTCTGTTTAAAAAAAGGGGTGGGGGACTGTGGGTAGGTATAGGTCAGAGGTAGAATGTCCCTGTTAGAGGCATGTTAGAGTTTATATTGCAAAGATAGTCACACCAATAAATATTCTATCCTATCTATTCTTCTCATAATGTGACACTGACATCCTTCCACTGAGGGGTGGTGCCCGTGTTCCTTCTGCTCAAACTTGGGAGGATCTTTATGACTGCTTACATCCGCAGAATGCAGAAGTATCACTGCTTTCCTGGGTTACTCATAAAAGGTGCAAGCTCATACATCCGGCTTTCTCTTGGGACATGCACGCCTGGATCCTTGCACTTATGCTAAGGCTGAATGCCTGCGCTGCCATGCAGAAGAGATCACATGGAGAGAACTCCCAGGGCTATAGAATGATGCCTGAGGAGCCCTGCTGCTCAAAGCCCTCGAGGTGAGTCTTCTCAGTCCAGGTACCAAACATTGTGGAGAAAAAACACTGTGCTTGATGGAATTCCTGACCCACTGGATCGATGAGCATAAGAAATGGTTTTCCAGCACTAAGATTTGGGGTGACTGGTACATAGCCATAGAAACTAGAGGTCACTATAGGAAGTGCTTTCTAGGCCAGTAGTCAGCAAAGTTTTTCTTTAGAGGGCTAGACAGACAATACTTGAGGCTTTAAAAGCTACATGGTCTCTATCAAAATTATTCTGCTCTACTGTGATACTAGGAAAGTAGCCACAGAATAGAAGTGAATAGTATGGCTATATGTCTGTAAGACTCTATTTATAAAAACAGGTAGGAAAGCCAAATTTGGCCCAAAGGATGAAATTTGCTGATTCCTATCCTAGGCAAAGGGAGTACACAAATGTACCTACTTATTTGAGAAGTACCAGTGATCTGGAGGCAAAATAAGGGATCTAGAAATCAGCATGGCTTGGTACTTAAGTACACAGCCTGTGGATCCAGATTACTTCTAGATTACTTCTAGTACCCTCTAGAAAGCAGTACAGCTTGGTAGTTAAGTACATGGCCTGTGGATCGAGATTACTTCTTTAACTTCGATGTGCCTCAGTTTCCTCATCCACCTTAAAATGTAAGTTAATAATATTACCTGCATCTCAGGTAACTGAAGATTAAATGATATGTGCATGGCTTAGACCAGTGCCTGGCACATAAGAAACACCATTTAAATGGCTGCTATTATTTGTATTGTGGCTAACTAGGGATTAACAACAAAAGAGAGAGGAGACAAACACAAGAAATACGGTAGAAGGGACTCTGCAACAAGCTGGATACAGAGGGCAGGGGGTGAGGAAGGAGCCGGGTAAGCTGGTGAAGAGCATTAGCAATGGTGCCCAGTGAATGGTTGAAGACTTTCTCTTTGTGTTTTTTTTATTGCCGCCAACCAGATGGGCAGATGGTGGTATCAGAATGAGGGAGGAAAAGAGACTTTAGGTTTCATTTAAAAAGTTTCTTAGTGGTGTCTTCTTGACTCTAAAGATAATAAATGTACTTCATAAAAACTTTGGATCATAAAGTTACAGAAACATAACTACTTTGGGAAAAATCTCATGCAGTCTCACAACCCAGAAAATGGCCACTTCTGCAGGTCAGTAAAAGGATGAATGTCAACAATTTTATATTGTTCAACTAACAGTACTGCAGTATTTCCCTTCTACTATAACACAACACACATATACACATATACATACATACATACATACATATCAAAAGGGAAATAATATTTTACATATAAAATATTGATTTATGAATACTATCAATAATTTAAAATATTTTAATACTTATTATATTTTATAATAATTACTAGGTAAAAGGGAAGATAGAAATATAAATAAATATTTGAAAATTATCAAGCATTTTTTCATATAATTAAGATTATCTTATAAAAAGGACTTTAGCCAGGTGCAGTGTTCTATGCCTATAATCCCGGTAACTGGGAAGCTAAGAGAGGAGGGTCACAGATTCAAGGCAAGCCTCAGCAACTTAATGATATTCTGTTTCAAATTTAGAAAAAAAAAGGGCTGGGAGTGTAGCTCAGAGTTAGAATGCCCCTGGGTTCAATCCCCAATAGAAGGAGAAGGAGGAGAACAACTTTAAAAAGATGCTTAATAGTCGGTCTATTCCTTATTATAGGAGATAGAATATGTTGGTATATGAAACCCAATATTCCAGATAAAGATGCAGTTACTGATTCATAGATACATTAAGAGTTTAGGAAGGACATCTACTATGACACAATGCTCTACTAAAAGGTGGTAGAAATATCAATTGTGTTTTAGAGTCCTACTTTTTTCAAAGACATTATTTGACCTTAAACCTCTTTTGGCTTTATGCTTGAATTTCTTACAAGGAATTAATTTTATATTATTATTTTAGTCATGGCTCATTGATAAGTATTAAGATGACCTACAACTGGGTATAAGTCATAATAGAGAAAAATACACAAATGGAATTCCTCTGACAAACTAACTTTCTGGGAACTTGAGATCTTGTAAAACTGATACAAGGTTTTCAAAGGAAGAAATGATGTTTACTCAATGGCAAGAGAATACAGCATTGCATTAAGTTTACATTTTTTGGTCATTTTTCCAGCCCAATACTCAATACTTCAACAATGCCAGTCACCAAGAAAAAAATACAAAGAGAAAAATGTCAAATACTCATACTGCAGAAGAGCCCTTATTTTTAATTAACTTGTATTCTGATAATAAAGAACTTAAAAATATTAAGTTAATATAAGATGATATCATAGGCAAATTTAAGTAGAATTTAAGGATATGCTACAACATTCCCTTAAATTTCAATATTCTTAAATAACATAGCTATGGACTCTCAAGAAAAATTTCTACCTCCATTTTCACCAAAATTTAGAAAACTGTGGTCCATCAAACAGTCAAACAAATGGACTGAGAAATGTCCTTTTTTGTTTTGTTTTTGCTTTTCAGTATTGGTGATGGAACCCAGGACCCTGACACATTCTAAGCAAGCTCTCTACCACTGACCTACATTCCCAGCCCTGCACTCCATTTTTATTTTTTATTTTTATAGTGTGTGGGGGTTACTGGGGATTGAACCTAGGGACATTCTACCTCTGAGCTACACCTCCAGTCCTTTTTATTTTTTATTTGAAACAGAGTCTTGCTGAATTGCTTAGGCTGTCCTTGAACCTGCCATCCTCCTGCCTCAGCCTCCCAAGTACTGGGATTACAGGTGTGCACCACCATGCCTTGCTTTTGTACCCCTTCATACATATAAACAACAAACATAGATTTTTATGGATACTAGATGAAACAAATAACTCAGTACAAACGCTTAAGACATTTCTAGTTTCATAATATAAGAAGCCTTCTTTGCAGAATTTAGTTAAACCATCCATTTTTACCCTTTCTCCTCTTAATATAGATCAAAATAAAGCTTCCAACAATTGCATGGAATAAGTAACATGTGAAAACTTCTCTAAAAATGTAATGTCCGTACACTTATAATTGAGTTAAAAGACATTTTTCAAGGTATCCAATAGGTCAATACTCATCCAACAAGACCCTCCACTGAAAAATATACATCAGACAAAAATGACTAAATATCCATCAGTCATGAGGGACATACAATAAAAGTTGAGCCACTCAAGTAAAGCAGGCTCCAGAGATCACTCACTGCCTCTCTGGAGGAACGCGTATCCGAGCTTCTCCATGACAAAACAGGTTCTATATATCTTACATGTTCTCCACCCATCCTTCAACTTTTATGTGTAAAGAAACCAAATAAATGTGGTAAAATACATTTACATTATATAATTTGGTTTTTAAGGCCAGCAATGAGACGTGTCTTCCAAAGTTATGGCTCCATTGTAGTTTTCAAAAGCATTAGGAATAGCCAGGAGTGGTGGAGCATGCCTGTAATTCCAGTACTTGGAAGGCTGAGAGAGGAAGATTTGCAGGTTTGAGGACAGCCTCAGTAGGACTCTCAGCAGCTTAGCAAGACCCTGTTTTATGTATGTATGTATGTATGTATGTATGTATGTATGTATGTATGTGTGTATGTATGTATTTTTTGTTTTTGCAGAACTAGGGATTGAACTCAAGAGGCATTCTACCTCTGAGCTACACCCCCAGCCCTATTTTTTTAAGTCTTTATTTTGAAACAGGGTCTCACTAAGTTGCAGAGGGCCTCACTAAGTAGCTGAGGCTGGCCACAAACCTGCAATCCTTCTGTCTCTCAACCTCCCAAGTACTGGGATTACAAGCATGTGCCACCACGCCTGGCCAACACTCTGTCTTAAAACAAAAATAAAATAAAAAGGGCTGGGCTCTTTTTTTTTCTTTTAAAAGAAAAAAGATGAAGAAGACAAAGTACAATAGTTATTACTTTGGGTTTAAAAATTCTCTTATGTTTGAAAGCCCAATGACCTTGACCTTGGTGTCTTGTTTTGTGTGTTGGTTGTTTGGGTGGTTTCTCCTAAGAAAGCAGTGGTTTATGGGTGAGGATATAGGGACCCTTGATTCTTGTTGTATAAATTGTGACTTGAGGCAGGAGGGAGGGAGAGACAGTGGTACTCTATTACTAAGACTCTATATCACGTCTCCCTCCTTACCATCTTTCTGAGACCCAGTACTCAACTGATAGTGGCTTGTCCATTTTCTTTTTTGTCCATGTGTTTCTGAGCCTCAGTTTTGGTACCTTTTTCTGACTTCTCAGGCTCTGCTTTATATATTCCAGTCTCCTTCCACAATGGAATCTTCCCCTAAGTTCCATGATAAAGTTCCCCATTAGGATGAAGTATTTAGCATGTAGTAGAAATGTAATAGCAATTAATTCTCTTGTTTCTAATGCTTTTTGTGTATGTGGTACTGAGGATTGAATCCAGGGGCATTCTACTTTTGAGCTACACCCCCAGCCCTATTTTATTTATTTTTTTATTTTGAAACAGGGTCTAGCTAAGTTGCTGAGGGCCTCACTAAGTTGCTGCGGCTGATCTTGAATCTGTGATCCTCCTGTTTCAGCCTCCCAAGTACTGAAATTATAGGTGTGCACCACCATGCCTGACCTAGTTGTTTTTTGACAGAAAAAGCTTACCAGTGCCTATATAGAGGAAGGGAAGAATGAATGTAGAGGAGAGAGGGGAAGTTTCAGCCACAGTGATAAATATATTATCAATGCCTAGAATGTTTAGACTTACAGGAACAATTGAAATAACACAAACTTATAAAATTAGTACTCTGGAGTTAATGTTATGAATGATCTATGTTATTTAACAAACTTGAACACGTTAGTCTGGTCTCTTGAGGCTGAAGGGAATAAGGAAATTGGTGTGTTTAAAAAGAATTGGAACATTTTAGAGGGTTTGTTTGCTTAGTAAAGTTCAAATTTTTATATTTATAAAAGCACTTTATTTTATGGTACTGGGGATTGAACCCAGGGGCATTCTACCTCAGGGCTACACCCCACCCATTTTAATTTTTTTTTTAAACAGAGTCTCTTATAAGAGTACTTTAAATGCTTGGAAAGTTTTGATTGTGTCTTGAGATGTCCTATCAGGTCACCAGAAGCACTTCAAAGGAAGATGCATTAAATGCATAATTGTGTGTAAAATATTTAAGGGAATTTAATTAACTATCTTTTGGAAATGGGTCTGATTACTTAAGAAAGTATAATTCGTTTGACTTGAATTAATTAAATACTAGTTAAAGAAGACTCTAACTTCTTTTACTAGCCTTAAAAATAGAGTATTAAGATTTATATGTTGAACTTGAAGCCACAAGGAAAATTAAGATTTTTGCAAATATAAGTCTAACCAAGTAAATATGAAGCAAAAAACCAAGGTACTGTAAACAATCCTTTTCATCTGCAGAGGTTTCCCTCTGGACAGCCAATAGCTTACTGGATGGTAAACATATCTATGTGGAAAACAGAAGACAGATGGAGGAAAGGATTTGGCAGCTCACGCAGGGGAAGTAGGAGACATGTCCAGTTCTAGAGAAGACAGTAGCTGCTTTGCTCAATCATATACATGACCATCTCTTGCCAGAATTTCTCATGGGGTTGTTTATCAAAAAAGAATTCAGATAACCAGAGTTTCAAGCCACTGGCACTATCCAGGCCTGGGTGAAACCAATTCTGTTCATAAGAATCACAAAACTAGCCAGGTGCAGTGGTGCACATCTGTAATGCTAGTATTTGAGAGGCTGAGACAGGAAGATTACAGGTTCAAGGCCAGCCTCCAAACTTTGCAAGGCCCTCAGCAACGTAGCAAGACCCTGTTTCAAAAATTTAAAAAAAATAGAGCTGGAGGTATAGCTCAGAGGTAGAATGAGTTCAATCTCCAGCACCAAAACAAAACAAAACAAAAACACCAAAACAAAACTATAAAACTAGCACATCTATAATCTCAGTACTGGGGTGGGGGGGGCGAGACATGAGGATCACAGGTTTGAAACCAGTCTCAGCAACTAGACCATGTTCCAAAATAGTAAATAAATAAGGTTGGGGGTAGCATAGAGGTAGAATGACCCTGGGTTCAATCCTTAGTATTAGTACAAAGAAAGAAAGAGAGAGAGAGAGAGAGCGCATGAGGGAGGGAGGGAGGGAGGGAGGGAGGGAGGGAAGGAAGGAAGGAAGGAAGGAAGGAAGGAAGGAAGGAAGGAAGGAAGGAAGGGCCAAACTGCTAGTCGGTCCAACTCCGTCATATTGCATGGAGCTATTATCTCCCAGGTCCTTACTGAGAAGATAAAATATATACCAGAGTAGTGAATAATCACTGACTGAATTCAGACACGGTCACATCTTAACGAATGTATCTTTCACAGATATGTTCTATTTCATTTTGTCACTTTGAAATTATATCTACAGAATTTTTTTTAAATGCCTAGTTTTGACATTTTAAAACCTTCATATTTCTGAAAGTGTAACATTTCGGTGTTTGATATTTTAAAATATAACTTACCACTCAATGTTGTCTCTTTAAATTTGGTGAATGTTAAGGCTGTCACCTTGTCTCATACATCTAAATTCACACCTCAGGCTTTCTGGTTTTATTTACCCCCTCTTTTTAGTGGGTTGGGGCGGGGTGTGGGTTTCCAATATTAACCCAGGCTGATTGCCTGTGGAGTCTCCAAAATATCAGACTGGCTCCCTAGAAGCACCTCCAAGCTAGTTTCAAAGGTATGGTAAGCATCTACTCCTCATCATTTTGGAAGATAGGGACCTTTGGCTGGTACTTCCTGCCTGGCCAGCCCTCTAGTAACTCTCCTGTGCAAATCCACATCTCCATCTCCCATCAGGGGATCTGCTTCTGGAGGCAGGACCCAAGGTCCCTCACTTTCCACCGGCATATTATTATTGACTTTTCAGGAAGATGGATCTCTTCCTTGGGGGCTAACTTTCCACAGTTAGATCCATCAGGAAGATGGATCTCTTCTTTGGGGGCTAACTTTCCACAGTACCCCCAGGGCCCAGGAGAGAGAACCCGGTACAAAGCAGGGTTCCCTCAATGTTTAGAGAATGATGGAAGACAAAGCAGGAGAGAGAGGGCCGTTGAGATGGGGGACTGAAGGTGGGGAGAAGCAGAGCAGAGTGAGACTCCGGGTGCTCCTGAAGGCACAATAGGCACTCTTCATTCCTCTGGAGTCCAAGAACTCTCCATGATTTCCGAGAGGAAGCCAGAGCAGCTCCCCAGTCATCAGAGAAAGGATGCCATATTTTTGAGAGACTTGCTTGGCTTCTAACCATTTTGCCCCGCGTTAGACAGCGCAGGCCTGTGCTCAGTCCAGCTGGTGTCTGCTGGCTCAAGCCCGTCTGGCTGCTATGTGTTCTTTCCCACTCTAACTCAACTAATTATCCCCCTTCTTTCCGATTACTGGGAAGACTGGATCCAATTTTGCATCGCACATCAAGCAAAAGTGAAGTAGCTTGAAACACATGTTTTACACGCTAGCACTTGGATTCATACCATCTTTTTTGGGGAGGGGATCTGTATTTCTCCTTGACTTGCTTATTTCCCTTACTTTACATAGTATCTTATTTGTACATGCACTAAGGAGCACTTTAAAATCATTTTCTTAACTCCTGGGTGTGGGGGTACATGCCTGTAATCCCAGTACTTGGGAGGTTGAGGCAGAGGGATCGCAGGTATGAGGACAGCACGTGGTAATTTAGCAAGGCCGTTTCAAAATAAAAAAATAAAATAGGACTGGGGGATGTAGCTATGAGGTAGATTGTCCCTGAGTTCAATGTCCAGTACTACACACATACACACACACACACACACACACACACACACACACACACACACACCCCTATCTATCTTACTTTTCAATATGTGAGTACTCAATAAAATGGAAAAATATGGGATGATCTGCTTTTAGTTTTATGAACCCCAGGTTAAAATCCCCTGTACAATATTGAAGATTTATTCAAAGAAAATATTTTTTTTTGTGGTACTGGGAATTGATCCCACGGGCGTGCTCTGTCTCAGCTACACCCATAGCCCTTTTTAGGTTTTTGGTTTGAAACAGGATTTCACTAGGTTACTGAGAATCTTACTATGTTGCTGAGGCTGTCCTTGAACCTGTCATCCTCCTGTCTCAACCTCCCAAGTACTGGGATTACAGGTGTGTGCCATCATGCTTGTGTAAAAAAAAATTTATGATTGGAAATACTTATATATTGATTTAAAATCGGTCAGGTTGATTCATAAGAGGGATGAAAAAATGATACTTTAGCAACTATACTAATTTTAAAAGTCAAAAGTCCATTAAAGGTTAATCATGATCATTAATCTCACAAGTAGTTTGTGCATTCAATAATTAAAATCAACAAATTGAACTCCTTATTAAAAGCCAGCTTCCTTCAGTTGGTTGATTCTAAATAGGCAATAACACTCTACCAGAGTGATTTATATTTGTTGTTGCAGTTTCTTCTGATTGACCGAAAATTTTACTCTTTACACTTTAAATACATGATTGTATTTCACTGGGGGGGGGGGTAGAGTGGCTTAGTTGAAATAATTTTTTCAAATGTATTAAAAATTACTAAGATTCATTATTGCTTTAATTTACTGTAAACCTTTCATTTTTATAGATACTCTTCAGCATACAATGGTTACTTCCCAATAAAACCATTGTAAGCTAAAAATATAAGTTGAAAATGTATTTAAGATACCAACCTACCCAATATCATAGATTAGTTTATCTTACCTTAAAATGTGCAAAATACTTACATTAGCACAGCAGGGCAATACAGTATTATACCACATATCATTATTCCCCAGGAAAAGATCAAAAATCAAATTTTAAAGTATGGCTTCTACTGAATGCATATCACTTTCACACCATCATAAATCTAAAAAATCATAATCTGAACTATTGTAAGTCAGAAATCATCTGTAGTATACGAAGGTATTATCTGCCTATTTTATATGATTTAAGGGAGGAAATCTAAATTGATGGATTTAAAGAACTCTTTTAACAATACGTAATAATCAGCTTTGCTAAAAACAACTATTTGGCATAAAGGCACTGGAAAGCATGCAAAGATACAATTCCAAATTTTTCCATTGTTGGATATCTATGTTTTTTTTAAGTTTCCTTCTCTCTCCCATTATTTCTCCTATTTTCACCCATTGTATTCATCCTTGCCTACACATTTTTAAACACTTTAGTTATTTTAAAGTCTTTGTCTGCTAACAGAACGTCTGAGTGCCACATAGTATTCAGATATCAACTTATTTTTTCTTTTCTTGATTCTGGGATTACATTTTCTTAACTCTTGCCTACTAAGCAATTTGCAATCACATATTAGACATTACTAATGACATATTATATATGATCTGGAATCTGTTATATTCCTCTGAGGAGTACTGAGTTTTGTCTTAGCAGGTAAATCATATCACTGGATGATCACCTTATTTCTGTGGGTGTTTGTTTTTTTGATGTTCTTAGAATGGTTCTATTTCAGCTTTGCCCTTATTTCAAGAACACTGTCGTCATTCATGGGACATGGTTCCTACTGCTATGGCATGTCTACTTGAGGGCTCCCTGAAGACCCTGACTGTTTATGAAACCCTTATTACTTGGCAGGTTTTGAACTCTAGTATCTGTCTTCCTAGCCCCCAGTCCCTGGTAAAATCTGTGCTTAGGTCTCTAACTTCCCAACTCTGCACTTTGTTGTGTTTCTGGGACACATTTGCAAATGTAGCTTAGGAGTTAACCAGGAATTTGCATGGACCTTTTGAGGTTTCCCATTTCCAGAATTCCTCCTTACAACTTCCAGATGTTTGGGCAGCCCTGACTCTAAGATCTGACCCTTCTACTTAAGAGGAATGGCACTTTCTGCTGGAGCTCTATCCCTGTTTGTTACATAAACTGGGAAGCACCCTGAGGGGAAAAGCAGGTTAAATGTGGATTTTACTTAATGTGCTCCTCTACTTTCAAGGGTCATGGCGCCTGCAGTTTTGCCTTGCTTTTGTTGTTCTCCAAACAGCTTTCAAACTATTGTTTTTATAGTTTATAATTTTGAGTTCATAATTACTATCGGCAAGATTGTCTAGTCCAATGATGGTCGTTACAATACAAGCTACACTGCTAATACTAGAATGAGAAGCTCAGGGAGGTTTTTTGATTAGCTATTTCTCTATTTTTTAATTAAAGAGTTATTCCTTTTTTTTCCTTTGTCACAGCCTTGGTTAAAATATTGAGAAATTTCTATCTATAGCAAAGAGCTTTGGGGCTTAATAGTCAGGTTTTAAAATAGAATATTAATGAAGAATAGGGAGGCAGTTTTTTCATGCCCCAAACAGAAAATCTGAATTGTTGTCTCTCTGCATATGGTATTATGGGTTTTGGCAATTCTACAAGGTATATCCATCTCCCTGTCATGAAGATCTAGCATCGAGAAAATGGAAACTCTGATACATCGTTGTTTTTCAAATAAGAAATGACATGTGACAGTAAAAGAAGATTAGGAAGTTACAAAAATAAAAAATGCAAACCAAATGGAAAGGAATCATTATATAGGTCTATTTAATATAGAAGGAAACAGCCTTTCTTTATTTGAGAGCATATAAAGCATCACTGTATACCAAAGAGGATCATTATGATATTTATAACAATAGTTGTATCAGTCAGAAGTTCCAGTTGTGCACAATATGAACAGAATGTGAATGATACAAGCTCAAAAGGGATTCATTAAAGGATGTTTGGTTATTCATGATGGTTGTTCATGAACATAATAAGAGCCAGAGTAGGAGGCAATGCACCCAGGGTTAATATTTAAAATCACATCACAAAAACAGGAGAGTAAAAGATACTCCAGCCACCCCTGAGAATAGACACTGAAACTTCTACCATGAATATTACCAGTGCTGGACTTGAACTGCTTCTGTGAGAAATGCAGCCACTGAGACCTTGAAGACTAGGTACAAGGGCTGCTACCACCCAGATGCTGGTCATCAGAACAACATCTGGGCAATGCTGGGCATAGTGTTGCACACCTGTGATCCCAGTACTTAAGAGGCTGAGACAGGAAGATCATAGGATAGAGGCCAGCCTTAGAAATTTAGCAAGGATCTCAGCAATTTAGCGAGACTTTGTTTCAAAACAAAAAGGGGCTGGAGGTATATCTTAGAGGCAGAATGTCCTTAGGTTCAATCTCCAGTACCCTCCCCCCCGAATCTAGGCAGCACCTGCTTCTTCCAAATCATGAGCTACTAACTCAAGGACAGGTATTTGTGTGTCTGATTGCACATATGCTTCACTTTCACTGATAGCTACAGGGAAGGCCAGAAAGATGGGACCGTGGCATCTTCAGATTCTGTAGTACAATTGGCTCTGCTTCATGACTTGGGAAAGACCTTAAATGAATGACAGTAACTTTGATACTGGGAGACAGCCCTCACCCCCAGCAGAAAAAAAGAATAAAACACTTACAATACCTTTGAATCATCAAAGAGAAAAGACAAAACCATTTATTAAATATTTATCCAGTTCTAAGGCCCTTTGCTTAGCACTTTCAGACCACATTACTTAATTTAATTTGATTTGATCACCACAATCTTTAAGGCAGACTGAGTTCTTTCCATCTGCAAGAGTGGAGTCTGAGGCTCAGAAAGATCACACAGCAATAAAGACCAGATTTGTCATCGGATTTATCTAGGGTCAAAGTCACACATTCTTGAAAAAGGGAGTAAAGCATAATTATTAGAAAGAAATATACCAAATAGTTCCCATTGTATCTTACACAAACCGGCAACATACAGTCCGTAGCCCTTGCCAGCACTTCTTTATTTACATGTCTAAATTCCCTGCTCCACTGTAAAGTCCCTTGCAGGTCAAGACAGCATCTCCTTCTCTGAATCTATAATTAGCCCACATGGTACCTAAGCACAGACCAGCGTGGCTCAGTTCTTGTTTGCTGAATAAATTGCACAAATCTTGAAAATTCATTTGTGCAATGAAAGGGGGAATGCTGAGGTAAACAGAATTGCCTGGGAAGTTGCATAATTAAACAGCTGCCCGTAGGAAGCTTTGAAAGAAGCGATACAATGCACCATTTTAATACACAAGGAAGGATGTTTCCTTTAAAGAAATAAACACCCCGATATATAAGTCATCTTCAAAGTGCTTTCGGCATTCTATGTCGGCTGTGCAGTAACACCATGAGAGTGCATATAATGAATTAGATGATTTTTCTTACCTCGTACAGTCTATCGTCCTTTCGAGCTACTCATTTATCCTGAATTCCAATCCCCTTTCCAAAAGTCCTGGCTTAGCAATTTCTTCAGATAAAAATAAAAATCCTCTTAACTTGAGGGGAAATTGCACAATATAAATTTCTTGTAAATAAAAAAAAATCTTATTCATATTTCAAAATTTATTACTATATATTTTTATACCGTGTTGATTCCTTAAGAGGCAGTAGATGTAGGCTACTGGGAAGAAAGCATTTCATAACAGGGTTGTTAATAGCTGGAACAGGTTGAGAAATTTTTCTCTCTGGAAATCTTTGAAAATTGGATAGATCTTCATCTATCTTGGATAATTTAATCTCTATCCGGGTATACTGGGAACAGTCTTTGTTGGCCTCCCAAGTTCTTTCCAGCATAGGTTATCATAATCTTTATCATTCAAACGCCTTTCTTGCCAGGTGCAGTGGTGCATGCCTGTATCTCAGTACTTGGGAGGCTGAGACAGGAGGATCGCAGGTTCGAGGCCAGCCTCAGCGACATACAGAGACTATGTTTAAAAAAAATTTAAGTAGGGTTGGGGGTGTAGCTCAAATGTATGTAGAATACCTCTGGGTTCAATCCCCAGTACCATAAAATAATGTAAATATAAATAATATAATATAAGCCTTTCTTTACCATGAAATTAGTTCTAGGTTTGTGAACAGGTTATTCAAAGAGCACTACGGGGACCTTTTATATCTAAGAATTTAGTCTGTGGTAATCACAGATGTGACTCTTTCTGCATTCAGTAACAGAACAACAACAACAACAAAATACCATCATTAGCATGATTCACAGACGGAGCAATTTACAACCAGTGCAAATTCAGGATAAGTATACTGGTCCAGGAGGTTCGGATATGTGCAAATGAGCAGGAGAGGAGCAGACTTCTGTGCCATCAGCTTTTTTTCTAATATATTCAGGAAGGCAATATAGAGAAGATGAGAACACTTCAAAATGGCATGATCCAGAGCATTTGGCAAAGGGTAGGGGTGAAAGGGAGAGTGATAAAGGGAAGGGAAGAGGCTTTCTAGACATGAGCTGAAACTCTGGAGAAGGAACTTCAGAGCATGAGGACCAGGCTGACAGGTGCACTCTTCTCACACTGTGTGAAGAAGGCTTTGAAGACCAGGGGATCTCTGAACGGAGCAAAAGGAGGTGATGCTTTGCCAGCACCTGGGTTCTGAATTGGGAAACAAGGGGGAGCTGGAGCCTCATATTTCAGCATGGTGTCTCAGAGGTCAGTTAGGATGTTAAGTGAGTGGATAGAAACAACAACAACCATATGTGATAATACCACAATCAATCTCAGTACTATGTATTGGGAAGTGAGGAGATGGGGGGGGCACCAAGTACTGTGTGCATGTATGTCATTGTCAACATGAGTTACATTATGATGTGAGACTATAATGCACCAATAAAAGCACATTAAAATGTTTTAAAAATTAAAATAAAAAATGTAAAGATAAAATATAACAACAACAGCATCAAAGAGTACCTGAGGGCAGGTAGTTCTACCATGGCCCAAGATCATGACAGATAGGCCCAGGTTACAAAAGTGCCACAATAATAAAACTATATACCTCATTCTTTTACTCCAACAGCATATTTTTAAATGCAGAGTTTCTTGCTGAGTGCAGTGGCACGCCCTTGTAATCTCAGGGTTTGGGAGTCTGAGACAGGAGGATTGCAGGTTTCAGGACAGCCTCAGAAACTTAGCAAGACCCTGTTTCAAAATAAAATATTTTGAAAAGGGCTGGGAGAATAGCTCAAAATTAGAATGCCCTGGGTTCAATCCAGGAAGGAAGGAAGGAAGGAAGGAAGGAAGGAAGGAGAATTTCTCAACTCTACATATTTTAAAAAAACAGGGTTTCTGGGGTGGGAATTGCAGAAGGGCTAAATGAGTGTCATGTGCTTGTATGACTCTACTATCTTGTACCTCAGTAAGATATATGATAACAATGCACCAATAAAAAAATTAAAAATATAAAAAACAGGGTTTCTGAACCAGGCACTACTAAAGATCTGAGTTGTGTAATTCTTTGTTGTGAGGGGCTGCTCTGTGCACTGCAAAACATCCAACAGCATCTCTGATCTCAACCTACTTTAAGCTATTAGCACTTCATCCTATCTCAGTTATAAGAACCAAAAATGTCTCCAAAGACTACAAAATGTCCCACCTGAGGGTACCAGAGGGAAATCAAAATTGCACCACTGAAAACCACTAGTAAAAGAATTGAAGCTGGGCGTGGTGGCACATACTTGTAATCCCAGTACTTGGGAAGCTGAGTCAGGAGGATTGCAGGTTTGTGGCCACCCTCAGGGACTCCACAACTTAGTGAGATTCTGTTTCAAAATAAAGAATTAAATAGGGGTGGGGGTGTATCTCAGAGGTAGAATGTCCCTGTGTTCCGTCCCCAGTACTGAGAGAGAGAGAGAGAGAGAGAGAGAGAGAGAGAGAGAGAGAAAGAGAGAGAGAGAGAAAGAGAATGAATATTGAGAAGAATATGACTCATTTAGCCAGAATCAATTTGTCTCTCACATATATATTTGCATAAAAACAAAACAAGAGCAACAAAACCAAGTATCTTTGTATGCACAAAGAGAAGATGAAACTAGATTAAAATCCTGAAGAGCAAAGATTTATATCTACAATGCCTTTGTATCCCTGAGGACCCCTCAGTAAACACCGTTGTTATGGAGTCCCTGTTTCCACCAAGTGTCAATTAAACGGATTCTCATCTTTGAATTAAACCCTTGATCCTGTGAAAGTACAAAGAGACCTGGTAGGAAAAACAACAAACATTTTACTTGTCCATAATACCTCGGTGTAAATGAAGAGATTAAGACAATCTTTCCAAGAATGGAGTACTCTTGTTCTTGTTTTGAGAGACAGGAATGAAGGTAATAAGCAGGGTATCATCTCTTGTGTTTAGTTCTATCCCTACCCTTCAAAACTCTCCTCGGTGGTACCACTGGAGCTGAGAGCCTGGAACACTTCCCAGCTTCCCTTAGCGGTCAGGTTCCCATTCATATTGTGCCAGTGGCAGTCCTTGACAGAGATTTGACAGGGCAAGAGTAGGAGAAGACAATACACACTGGTGGCAGTTGGACTCAGACATACAGTCATTAATAGATGACACGTGCAGGGTTTTGTTGGTGTCTTAGGAGTATCCTGCTGAGAATGACCCCATTAAGTGCTATAGGCTGCTAAAGTTTTGCCTTTGCTACTCTTCCTGAGTTGTTTTTTTTTTTTTTTTTTTTTTTTTTTTTTTTTTTTTTTTTTTTTTTTTTTTTTTTTTTTTTTTTTGCAGTACTGGAGATTGAACTCAGGGGCATTCTACCTCTGAGCTACATCCCTAGTCCTGTTTTTTATTCCTTATGTTGAAATAGGGTCTCACTAAGTTGCACAGGGCCTCACTAAGTAGCTGAGGCTGGCCTTGCGCCCGGATCCTCCAGTCTCAGCCTCCCAAGTACTGGGATTACAAGTGCACGCCACCATGCCTGGCTTTATTCCTGAGTTCTTTGTTTGTGGTGGGAGGGAGGGGTGGGGGAGCAGTGGAGATCAAACCCAGGAAAATTATACTTCTGAGCTATACCTCCAGCCCTTTTTTAAAAATTAATTGATTGATTGATTGATTTTGAAACAAGGTCTTGCTAAGTTACACAGGCTGGCCTCGAACCTGCAATCCTCCTGTCTCAGCCTCCCAAGTACTGGGATTACAGGTGTGTACCACCAAGCTTGACATCTTCCTGAGTTCTTGATACTATCTAGAGTTTCCCCGACCTTCCTTATCTAATTTCTCCAACACTGTGCAAGCATACCATTTTCTGTATGCAATCCCCTCCTGCCCATTCAACCTAGAGTGCTTTCTGCTGACCTTCCTCATTCTTGACTTACACATGGATAAAGCTATAAGATAAGGGCACAAAATAGAGGGGGGCCGAGGGGGAGGGACACTAGGGAAGAAATGAGAACAGCACCATGAAGTGGGGGACATTGTACTGGTTTTCTAGGGGTGCCATAGTAAATTACCGCTAATAGGTGGCTTAAAGCAACTGAAACATTCTTTCACAGGCAGGAAGACAAAAAGTCTGAAATCAAGGCATCGTTAAGGCCATGCTTCTTCTGAAGGTGCTATGGAAGAATCTCAGAGCACTAATCTTTTCTTCCCTTTTCCCAGCTTCTGGTGGCTGCTGACAATCCTTGGCCTGCACCTGCCTTATTTCTCTCTCTGTCTAGATATTACATGACATACTTTCCTCTGTCTTCACCTGTCCTTCTTAGAAGGACAGCAGTCATTACATTAGGGTCCACTCTAATCCAATTTAACTTGATTACACCTCCAAAGACCTTATTTCCAAATAAGTTCATGCTCACAGGTACTGGGTAGACACAGACCTTGGGGGTGACACTATTTAACCTAATACAGTCATCAAAGATAAAATTCACCTCTTGCTTCCTTTCTCCCAAGTTGAGAAAGCTGGTGCCCTGAGCATGATGGGAAGGACATCCAGCCTCATAGGATATGAGTGCTCTTATAAGTAAACCTCCAAATTAGCTAGGCATGGGGACATATGCCTGTCATCCCAGTACTTAGGAAGCTGTAACAAGAGGATTGCAGTTTTAAGACCAGCCTCAACAACTTAGTGAGGCCCTCAGCAATTTAGAGAGAGACTGTTTCAAAATTTAAAAGAAAGGATTGAGCTGAGCATGGTGGCATATGCCTGTAATCCCAGTACTTGGGAAGCTGAGACTGGAGGATAGCAGTTTCGAGGCCAGTCTCAGCAATCTAGTGAGGCCTTCAGCAATTTAGTGAGATCCTGTTTCAAAATAACAAATGAAACAGGACTGGGGTATGGTTTGGAGGTAGAATGTCCCTGGGTTCAATCCCCAGTAACACAGACACACACACACACACATACACACACACACACACACACACATACACACACACACACACACACACACATACACACACACACACACATACACACACAATAATAATAATTAAAGATTGGGCTGAGGATGTAGCTCAGAGGTAGAGTTAGTACCCTTGGGTTCAATCACCAGAACCACACAAAAAAGAAGTAAACCTCCAAATCCATCGTGGATACTGCCCCCTAATGCTTCTTATAGGTGAAGTGATTCCTTCTAACCATGTACAACAATACTCCAAAAAGGTGGTGGTTTGATATAAATAAATATGGTTCAGTTCATTCATTCACCAGAAAAGTTCTGGCACCAACATGCACAATAGCTCTGAGCTAAACTACGAAAGAACAGGAGACTATTGTTTAACTAATGATGCCATCTTAATCATTTTGATACTACAGGCTAGAAATATAAGCTTCTAGGATTATTCAAAACATTCCATGTGCACTGTCAATAAATTCAAAACGGTATTGTAAATGTGGGCCAGCCTCTCTGCAAATCTCTCATCAGTCAGGATGAGGATTATAAGAAAAACCTGGCACTCAGAAGGAGATGTATTTTGGCAAGATGTAAGGTAATGAGGATTACATCAGAAATACGATGATACGAGAGGGACAAAAAGAAGTAAGTCCCAGAATGGAATCTCTAGGCAATCGCTAGTACCTGGGCATAAATAAGTCGTAAGCATCTTTATTATCTCTTTAGAACTGTAGAATTGGGAGAAGAAAAAGTTCTATTTAATTTTCAAATCAGGTCTCTAAATAAGCACATTAATGATGGTAGGAGGACACTGTAAACACTGAAGGGTCTATTCATTTGTTGTTATTATTGTTATTGTTATTACTGGTGGTGGTTGTGGTACTGGAGAGTCTACCTCTAAGCTACATTCTTAGCTGTTTTTCTTTGAAATAGGGTCTCTTGAAATTGCTGAGGGTCTCCCTAAGTTGCTGAGGCTGGGCTTAAAACTGCAATCCTCATGCCTCCGCCTCCAAGTAATGAGAGAACCATGCCCAGTTCTATTCATTAATAGCTGTCATTACATATAGTTATGGGAGCAACTTCCCTTCTGACATCCCCTGTCCACCCTTGCCCTTCTCCTTCCTCCCATCTAGAAGTTGCTCATTAGTAAACAGGTTTTTTTTCCATGACTCACCTTTAAAAGGCACAGAAAACATGAGGAACTTCTTGGCACTTCATTTATTGAGTGTTAAAGCTAAAAGCACCTCTGACTTGCTAATGCACCTTGGTTTTATCACCATCTCTTGTAAGGGGGGATATTTTAAAACTGAATACAAAACAATCGATTGGACAACTCACTGGAAATAGCAGTCTAGCATGGAGGATATGGGCCACTGCACAAACTCCGGTTCCCATCCTCACCCACTTAGTCACAGAACCCAATAGGCAGCAGATACATAGCATATTCTTGGGGATTTTTTAAATGTTGTGGCTGTTGAAGGATTTACAAAAAGGAGGTGATTTATTATAGTTTTTCATTGTGTGGAAGTAGATTTTTTCTTTTCCTAGCTAGAAAAAAAATCATATATGCTCTTTTAAAATACTATGAACAAGCCAAGCATGGTAGCGCACGTTTGTAATCCCAGTACTTGGGAGGCTGAGACAGGAGTCTGGGTTCTCAGCCAGCCTCAGCTACTTAGTGAGGCTCTCCAAAACTTAGTGAGACTCTGTTTCAAAATAAAGAATAAAAAGTAGGACTGAGGGTGTAGCTCCGAGGTAGAATGCCCCTGGGTTCAATCCCCAGTATCGCAAAATAATAATAATAATAATAATAATAATAATAATAATAATAATAATAATAATAAATAAAATACTATGAACATTCAGAAAAAAGGAAAAAATAATAGCAAAAAATTTTACCATGGATAACAGCATTTTTCTGTCCTCATTCCAGGCTTTAATATATGCATACATGTAGGGAAAATGTGTGCTTCAAAGGGATGGCTATATTGTTTAGGCTGCAAATTAGAGAACACACCTGTTCAAGGTACCTTATTCTGATTGTGGGGTTCTGTGCCTTTAGTCACCATTGATCTATTTTATAATGCTATAAGTTATAGGGAGCTGATAGCAATGCAAAACAATACATGTAGACAAGGACATCGATTCTATAAGGTGGAGGAACAGGAGTCTTTGAAGAAACTACTTTTGCAACCATTTGCAAATTCATTTCAATATTCTTGTTCCATAAATGTCTCTGTTCTTTGGATGCTCCTCTGAACTATTGTAACATCTTGCCAGTTCTTTCATTAATAATGAGTTACATAAAAATCTTTTATGTACTAATTTTATATCTGTATGAGAAGCACAATTTTATCTTGTTTTGAAAATTATACATTAACACACATATTATTTTTGTGTAATAATGAGATGCCACTATCATTATTTCTTTGTAGCCTGCTTTATCTCTTTAACAGTATATCATGTAGCCCTTTCCTATGATGATTAACATAAATTTGTTATGATTGCATAGTATTTCAACTGTGTGAATGACCCATACAAATTGATATAAGAGATGGCCTCTAATATCTTGCTTTAGTGAATGATGCCAATAGGAACATCCATGATCAACACTGCATACCTGTCCAATTAATTACTTGGATAGACTCCTAGAAGTGGAATTGCTTTGCCTAAGTACTTATAAATTTAAATACAGAAACATTACTAGCAGACTATAATAAACCAATAAAAGTATATAAAAATAAAAATAAGACTTACAAAAAGGAAAGATCAAAGAACAATGAAGAATCTCAGCACCGAAGATAGCCAGGGTTCACTGCTCATTTTCTCTTAGTAGATCAATATCAAAGGAGCCAAAGGAGTTCAAAGAAAACACACACACACACACACACACACACACACACACACACACACACACTTTGTTCTAAAATTTAAAATGTCTTCTTTAGTTAATACAGGAATGTAATGAGAAACTTGGCTCAGAATTAGCTAGTTTAACTAAAAAGCCAACATATAGTATAAGGCTCCCTGATTCTCAGATATTTGAGAGAAAAAGTCATCCAGCAAGCTGTTTTTCCTTCCTAACAGGACAGGGAGGAGAGAGGAGGCAGAGTCATTGTCTCAAACAAACAGAAAAGAAGGAAAGAAAAAAGAAAAAAACCCCTGCATATATATTAATATCTTCAATCAGAACAAAGCATCTAGAAATCATCTAAAAATAATTTCAAAGCAGGAACCAATTTCTTAAAATTCTACTCTTTTGTTGTTGTTGTTTTGTGTTTCTTTGATACTGTGGATTGGGCCCAGGGGCATTCTACTTCCAAGCTGCATCCCTAGCCTTTTTTATTTTGAAACAGGGTCTCCCTAAGTTGCTGAGGCCCTTGCTAAATGTATTTTATATTTGTATATCTTCATATTCATTCAATAGAATTCAAATTACAACTGTAGCAACCATATCCCTGCCCTTTCTAATTTTTCCCCCATGAAATATTTCTATGCATTTATCTCAAAACAATCTTTTGCTCCTTTAAATAAGTCAAAGTAATTTTACTCTTAAAGAGTTCTTTTCATTTTCTGACCACAGTGACACAAAGCCTGGAGAAGTGTGCAGAGACTAATGGAAATGACATTTGAATGTCTTAAGAGAGTACAAGAAATGCAAAACTAATCCAACTGTGAAGAAGTTAAATATCTCAGTGGGGAAGGAAGTCATCTGCAAGTAGATGGAAGAATGCTACTTGAATCTAAGGTCTGGCTACTCAAGTGTGGGTCACCTGCACCAGGGGGACAGGCATCCCCTGGGAGTGAGTGACAAATACTGAATCACGGGCCCCACCCAGACCCATTGAATCTAAGCCTTCATTTTTCACAAGCCCCCTAGGTGATTCATGTGCACATTAAAAAATGAGCAGCTCTTCTCAAGAAATCAACAGGATATTAAAAGCAGTGAATATTTCTTATCAGTGTTACAAGTATGAAAAAAGACCAAGCCTGTGTCTCATCCTGAATTTAAAACTGGGTGAACAAGGATGGGAACGCCAACTAGATTGGATAAGAATGAGGGTTTTTTCCCCTTATTTTATGTCTTTTATGATTTCGGCCCTGAAAGAGCTGAGGGTCTGAGTAGAGTTTTTCAACTGAGCCAGGTACAGTGGGGCATGCCTATAATCCCAGTACTTGGGAGGCTGAGACTGTAGGATTGCAGGTTTAAAACCAGCCTCGGCAGCATTCGGGAGGCTGAGACCAGAGGATCCGGGTTCGCGGCCAGCCTCAGCTACCTAGTGAGGCACTCCGCAACTTAGTGAGACCTGGTTTCAAAATAAAGAATAAAAAATAGGGCTGGGGATGTAGCTCGGAGGTAGAATGCCCCTGGGTTCAATCCCTAGTGCCGCAAAAAAAAAAAAAAAAACCAGCCTCGGCAATTTGGGAGACTCTCAGCAACCTAAAAATACCCTGTTTCAAAATTTTAAAAAATAATAAAATAGAGATGGGGGTATAGCTCAGAGGTAGAACACCCCTGAGTTCAATCCCCAATACCACCAAAAAAGTTAATCAAACAAATATACATTTGCCAATTATTATGTGAGAATTACTACAATAGCACTACAACAGCAGGGCAATGTTAACCTTGCAGGCTGAGCTGTTCCCTGTAGAAAGGGTTACAGGATTGGCCCTTGGCTGGCTTCTAGGAACTCAGCTCCCACAGGATCAGGTGCACTAAGCACCTGCTTTCCTTCCTTCTGGGAGTCTGGGGTTTCAGTAATTGTGGCTGGTGGTTACGATCTGATCCCATAAGCATGTACCAATAAAATCCCTGGGCTCCGAATCTCACATGGGCTTCATGGGCAGAAAAACTGCAAATGTTGCTTCCATTTTCTTGCAGGAGAAAAGAGTGCTTCATGTGACCTCACTGGGGGACAACGTGGCAAGATTCCTCCAGTGTTGGCTTGTGCCCTTTCCCTTACTGACACCACAGTGTGCCCTTGCTGCGCAGCTGTAATAAGTACACAAATAAGATTTTAAGTACCACTGGATGCTGAGTCCCATGGGTCCTTCTTGAAAATCACCAAACATGTGGGTGGTCTTTGTGAGCCTCAAAGAGGGCCACTGTCCCAACAGCCTACCATTCAAACTGGTATTTGACAGTAGTACCCTTCTAGACACTCAGTGAATTTAAGAGTTTGGAAGAATAAAATAAAGTTTTAGATTCAGTGGTATAAATTGTCAGGTTCATTTTCATTTTGGCACAATTGCCTGTATAGTATTTTTTTAAAACCCAAACACCTATACAGTATTTATCATGTAGAACACACACACACACACACACACACACACATGCACACACACACGCATGCGTGCATGCGCTCACACGCACACGCCACAACACATGTGCTGTGTCTTTGAATTTGAAAATCTAAGCTGAACATCGAATGACATAAAGAGAAAGGACAGAATTAAGCCAAGGGCAACATGGCTTCTATTAACCTTTCAGCCACAATCCTTCACTTAAATTATTTGGCAAATTAAATGATCTTAGATGAAAGGGGGAAGCCAGCATTGGGAACTTCCATTTCATGTTGGCATTGTTTTCAATAATTAAATGCAGGGTTTGCTTGCTATCAGCATTACCCAAGTGTTGTGCTAGGAATAGAGAAGTGTGAAAAGAAACAGTATTCCCTCTGCAAAAGAGCCATCCGGCCTTTTTAGCGAGCCTTTGCTCTCGTTAGCTTTTTTTTTTTGCTTTACAGATTCTAAAATCTTGGTCTTCAAAATCGAATTAGAAAAAAAAAATGCTACAATCATTTTTATAACATTTTCTTGATACAAACCTACATTGTACCCCAAACACCCACATTTTATATAACAACACATTTTATATAAAGATAATAGCAGCCTGGCATGGTGGTGTACCCCTATAATCCCAGTACTTGGGAAATGGAGACAGGAGGATCTCAGGTTTGAGGCCAGCCTCAGGAACTTAATGAGGTTCTCGGCAACTTAAAAGAACCCTGTTTCCAAATAAAAGATAAAATAGGGCTGAGGGTGCAGATCGAAGATAGAAAGCCCCTCAGTTCAATAGTTCAATCCCCAGTATCTTACACACACACACACACACCACAGAATGAGAGAAAAAGACAGAGAGAGAGAGAGAAAGAGACAGAAGGAGAAAGAGGGAGGATTAATAATAGCTCTAATAGTTCTCAAATGTCTTCCTTTATCTCCAACACCTCTGTGGTTAACATGAAGGAATTTACACTTAGCCTCTGCTACCTTCCTTTATAAAGAGAACAAAACAGTGATATGTATATTCATTTATGAGTTCATTTTAACCCATATCCCTGAGATAACTAGGCCATATTTAAAGCCCCCTGATCAGGAATCCACACTTCAGAGGCAGCCAAGGCAAACACTTCAAATGTGTTATCAACATCTTCACCAGAGGGTTTGCTAATTAGCATTAGGGGTGTCAGAAATTCTTTTCATTGATGAAATGAGTGGTGTTCCAGAAATATGGTAGCTAGGATGAGTAAAAAGTCCCTGGCCTGAGAAAAGAACTGGGCAAAACCAACAGCCAAACCCCCAAGAGTAATACTCTGAATTCCAGCACTGCATTTGTTTTGTTGTTGTTGTTTTTTGTTTGTTTGTTTGGTTTGGTTTGGTGTGCAATCCCTAACCCTATGTACTTAACAAAGGACTCTTTTTTGGTTTTGTTTTTGATTTGGTACTGGGAATTGAACCCAGGGGCATCGTACCTCTGAACTATATCCTTAGCCCTTTTTGTTTGTTTTTTGTTTTTATTTTGAAACAGGGTCTTGCTAAATTGCTGAGGCTGGCCTGCAACTTGTGATCCTCTTGTCTCAGTCTCCCAAGTACTAGAATTACAGGTGTGGGCCACCATGTCTGGCTAACAGAGGGATCTTGACGCATCCAGGCAGACACCAGAGAGCAAGTCTGTTTTAAATAGAACTCCTCAGCCAGGTACTACACAGGTAACTAACTGACCTCTCAAGAAGAAGTAATAGAGCCAGGTGTGGTGGCGCACACTTGTAATTCCAGTACTTGGGAGGCTGAGGCCAGAGGATCCGGGTTCGCGGCCAGCCTCAGCTACTTAGTGAGGCCTTCCACAACTTAGTGAGACCCTGTTTCAAAAAATAAAGAATAAAAAATAGGGCCGGGCATGTAACTTGGAGGTAGAATGCCCCTGGGTTCCATTCCCAGTACTACAGACACAAAAAAAGAAGTCATAAGTATGTTCTTTCTCTTTCATTTTGGTTGGCAGGCTCACTCATTATTTATACAAACTTTAGAGTGAGACTTGCTTTCATTAAAACATTGTAACACACCACCCACTAGCCAGGTTATGAAAAAAAAAAGAGATACAGATCTCACTTATTTCTCTTGTTGGATTTTTTTTTTTACCAAAGAATCAAACAATTTGCTAATTATACAAAGAGCATAAATACCTTTGCAACTACTCTTTCACCTACCATCTCAAGCCGACCTGGTGTCTATTCTCTCTGAAAGGTAGAGATGTCTGCTTAAATAACTGAATGCTTAGCAATTAGATGTCTTTGACATGAAATGATTATTTGATAATATTTTGGAGGAAGAATACAACTTAATTACCAATAATTCAAGATGGCCATCATGCTGTGTACAGAAAATGACAAGCCTTTCAGGGTCAATAGATTTATTTTTGCACCTTATGATGTGTTACATACAACGCTGGGACATAGCACAATTTCGAAAACAAATCTATCTGGATAAATATGTGTAACAATATAAGAACTGACTTGGAACTAGAAGCAAAGGTTCCTATTCTTTATTCTTTACATTTGGCATTGTTTCCCATATTCTACCTGACTTAAAAGGAAGTTGACCACTACTATTAATTAATTCATTTATTTATTTACTTATGTACTGATACTGGGGACTGAACCCAGGGGTATTGTTCCTCCAAGCTACACCTCCAGCCCTTCCTTCCTCCCTTCCTCCCTCCCTCCGTCCCTCCCTCCCTTCCTTTCTCCCTTCCTCCCTCCCTCCCTCCCTCTCTCTCTCTCTTTCTCTCTCTCTCTCTCTCTCTCTCTCTCTTTCTTTCTTTCTTTCTTTCTTTCCATTTATTTAGTGGGACTTGAGATTGAACTCTGGAGCATTCTACCTCTATACCCTTAGACCTATTTTATTTTATTTTGAAGCTGGGTTATTGAGGGTCTCGCTAAGTTGCTGAGGCTGGCTTTGAACCTGAGATCTTCTTTTCAGCCTCCCAAGTATTAAAATTACAGGTGGATGCCACCTTATCCGGCTACTTTTTATTTTTACTTTGAAACAGGGTCTCCGTAAGTTGCTAGACGGGCCTTGGACCCGTGATCTTCCTGTCTCAGCCTCCCATGTACTAGGTTTACAGGCATGTGGCACCATGCCTAGCTAGCCACTAGCTTTTAAAAGATGGAATACTCACTGTATTTCTTTTTAATACAATTTGTAAAATAATCTGTCCATTAAAACACTGAAAATAGCTAGAGACATGTCTGATGCTTTTGGGTGGCGTTACACCTTGACCAAGTTCTTCCTTTATCATCTCTGTAGCCCTTTTCCTAGAGCAGGGGTTCTCAAAATGTGGTCCCTGGGCTAGCAACATCACCAGTGCATGGAAGCTTCTTACAGAATACAGATTTTCAGCCCCTACCCTGGACTTGATCAGTCACGAGGTTGTGGAGATAGGGAACTGTCATCTGATCCTAGAGAGCACTAGGTGATTCAGATGGACACTTAAGTTTGGGCATCACTGCTCTTCAACATCTGCACACACTTTGTTAAACTTAGCAACACGGACTGAAGATGTGCCTGCACTGTCATCTTTGGAGGAAGGGAAGCAGGTGTCAAGGATGTTAATCCTTTTGTCATGCTTGACTGGCGGCGAGGCTAAGGACAAATGAGCATGCACAAGTCACAAAACCCTTACTGCCACTGCAAGACACTTTACTCCAGTGTCAGAGCTGCTGCCCTCTTTGCATAGGTTCTCAAGTTATCAGCTGCCACTCTACAGTTTGCTCTGGGCTAAGGTTCAAAACGCCTATTGGTAACGAAGAAACATCACCTCTTTTAAAGAGCACTACAGGAATAGCAAAGGCAAGATAATTAAATCATCCTGGATATCTATGTGATGTGATACCTAATGATGTGGCGTTCAGTCACAGCAGGGCCCTGACAGGGTTCTGAGCCCCAGTTTGATAAATGTGCCCAGTAATTATGGATATATTTCAAAATAAAATATAGTGCATCAAACTAGAACCACATCTAAAGCAAGCTAATGCTTTAGGGGAAAGCTTTTCATCAAGTAATATGCACATGCATGAATATATCACTTTGAATCTCACTATGATGCATAATTACAATGCACCAATAATAGTATAAAAAAGAAAAGAGTTAACTCATCATCATTTAATTTTTTGAAGTTTTGTTGTTGTTGTTGCTTTGGGTACAGGCGATTAAAACCAGGGGCAAGCTACTTCTGAACGACATCCCCAATCTTTTTGATTTTTTTCTTTTAAAACAATGTCTTCCTAAGTTACCATGCACAGGCCTCAAATCTAAGATCCTCCTGTCTCAGCATCCCAAGCACTGGGATTAGAGGCATGTGCCACTGTGCTCAGCATTTAGTTTACTTTTTTAGTGGACTTTATTTTTTAGAGTAGTTTTAGGTTTACCATAAAATTGAGAGGAAGATACAGAAATGTCCATATGATTCTTGCTGTGCATATATACTATCAAAATTCCATTCCAGCACTGGACACTGTGGCACACACCTGTAATTCCAGTACTTAGGAGATTGAAACAGTAGGATGCAGGTTCAAGGCCAATGTGTGGTAATTTAGTGAGATCCTGTTTCAAAATAAAAAATAAAAAAGGGCTGAGAGTATAACTCAGTAGTAGAATGCCTGTGTTCAATCCCCAATACCACAAAGAAGGAAGGGAGGGAGAGAAGGGGGGAGGGAGGGAGGGAGGGAAGGAGGGAGGGAGGCGGAAGGGAGAGAAAAAAGAAATCCCATACCATTCTCTTGAAAGCAAAGTCTTTATAGAATCAAACTTTTTAACTTTAATGAAGTACAGCTTATCAATTCTTTCTTTCCTGGATTATGCCTTTACTGTCACCTTTTTAAAAAAGTCTTCAACATACCGAATATCATCTAGGCTTCCTTGTTATCTTCTAGGTGTTTCATACTTTTGCATTTCACATGTAAGTCTATGATCTATTTCCAGTTGCTTTTTGTGAAGGGTGAGCAGTTTGTGTCTTGGTTATTTTTTATTTTGGTACTGGGCATTGAACCCAGGGGCATTCCACCTTCGAGATATATCTCTAGGCCATTTTATTTTTAGCTTGAAACAGTGTCTCTTTAAGTTGCTGAGGCTGGCCTCCAACCTGCACTGTTTTTATCTCAGCCTCCTAAGTACTGGGATAACAAGCATGTGCCACCACGCCCAGTTTTTATTAATTTAAATGAGGGTTTTCAGGTGTTTAAGCAACATTTGTTGAAAAGATTATCTTTACCATACCTTAGTACATTTGCACCTTTCTCAAAGATCAGTTTGCTATGTTTATGTGAGTCTATTTCTAGGTGCTCTACTACAGTTCATTAATCTCTTGTCTATTCCTTTGCCAACACAATACAATCTTGATTATTTTAGGTTTATGGTTAAGTCTTGAAGTTGGCTAGTGTCAGTCCTTGGACCTTTTGTGTTGGCTATTCTGATCTTTTGCCTCTCCATATAAGCTTTAGAAAGTCAAAGTCCGACTTTTTAGAGATTGCTTTGAATCTATATATTACATTGGGAAGAACTGATATCTTAACAATACCGAGTCTTCCTAGCCAAGAACAGAGCATCTCTCCATTTACTTTGGTTCTTAGTCATCAGAGTTTTGTAGTGTTCCTCATACAGATCTTGTACATATTTTGTTAGACTTTTACCTGTTTGGGGATTTTTTTGTTTTGTTTTGTTTTTTGGAGCTAATGTAAATGGTAAAAATCCAACATCTACACATTCATTGCTACTATACAAAAAACCCTACTCATTCATTGCTAGTATACAAAAAAGCATGTGACTTTTTTATACTAACATTGTATCCTGCTACCTTGCTATAATCACGTATTAGTTCTAGAAGGATTTCTGTTTATTCAGATTTTCTAAATTTATGATGTCATTTTAAAAGATAGTTTTATTTTTCCTTCCCAATTTATATACCTTATGTTTCCTTCTCCTGTCTTATTGCTTTACTGAGTACTTTCTAGTATAATATTGAAAAGCGTTGTGTAAGGGGACATCTTTGCACTGTTCATGATTTTAGTAGAAAAGCTTGGAGTTTCTCTCCATTTAGTTGCACTAGATTTTGTTGTTGTTGTTATTGTTGTTGTTGAAATAGATATTCTTTACCTGGGAACAGTGGCCCATACCTATAACCCTAGCAACTCAAAAAGTCTGAGTCAAGAGGGTGACAAGTTCAAGGCTAGTTTTAGCAACTTAACATACACAATCTCAAAATAAAAAGAGTTGGAGATGAAGCTAAGTGGTGGAGAACCATCCCTGGGTTCAATCAGGCGGGTGGGGGGGGGAATCAGTCGGGGGGGATTGATTGATTCTTTACTGAGTTTTTCTTACTCAATAATAGGTGTTGGATTTTTCCAAATTCTTTTCTTCATCTATTAATATGATCATGCTTTTTCTCCATTAGCCTGTTGATAATGATGTATTACATTAATTGATTATCAAATGTTGAACCAACCCTAAATACCTAGATAAATCCCAGTTCATCATGGTACATAGTTATTTTTCTACATTGTTTAATACAATTTGCTAATATTTTGTTGAGAGTTTTGGCATCTATGTTCATGAGATGTTGGTATACAGTTTTCTTGTAATGCCTTTGTGTGGTTTTTGTACTAGTGTAATGCAGGCCTCACAAAATGATTTAGGAAGTGTTCTGTTTCTATCCTATAGAACAGATTGTAGAGAATGGGTATAATTTCTTTCTTAAATATTTGGTAGAATTCACCAGTGAACCCATCTGGCCCTTGTGCTGTTTGGGAAGGTTATTATTATTCAATGTTTTTAATAAATATAGGCCTAATCAAACTGTTTGTTTGTTTTGCATGGGCTTTAGAAAATTGTGTCTTTCAAGGAATTGGTCCATCTCATTTATATTATCAAATGTGTAACTACAAAGTGGTTCATAATATTCCTTCATTATCCCAACATTATATACATCTATATTAGCATGTGTAAATAACACATCCATAAGTAGAAATATAAGTTTCACATATAGTCACTTTCATACATAAAACAGTACTTAGACAATATACTTACCATATGTGAAAGATTCTGATATTTACTAATTTTTTAAAATTTTATTTCACTACAAAATGCAGGTTACAATCCACTTAAACTGACTTCATAACTCACCAACAAACCACTAAAAAGAGTTTAAAAACCACTGCCCAAGAGTTTTATTGGTTGATTATTTTCAAAGATTTTTCTGTAGTTCTTTTTTTTTTTTTTTTTTTTTTTTTTGCGGTACTGGGGATTGAACTTAGGGGCATTCTACCTCTGAGCTACACCCCCAGACCTATTTTTTATTCTTTATTTTGAAACCGGGTCTCACTAAGTTGTGGAGTGCCTCACTAGGTAGCTGAGGCTGGCCTCGAACCCGGATCCTCCGGTTTCAGCCTCCCGAATCTGTAGTTCTAATAGATCAAATGTTGATCTTAAATTTGGATAGCCATTCAACAAACGGTGTTGGCCACTGCCTCCTCTCCAGGAATGTCACTATCAAGTCATTTTGGCAACAAAAGTAAATTTAATCCATACTCATGTGGAAAGCAATCCTTGGAAGTAATTAAAATACAATTCAATATGCTTGCTAATGTATGAAGGAATATTATAAATATATATATATTGAATTTTGAAATAAACATTGAAAATACATAGGAGTAGGGAACAGTTGGAAAAGATACCATTAACAAGAGTGACATGGAATCCCACTGAGAAGTAGCCATAGGAGTGGAGTGGATGATAAATTTTATTCAAGGCTTAAAGATCCAGATACATTTCTTATTTATTACTGGATGGTCAGTATCTCCTAAAATTTTCTCTCAAAAAATCAAATTTAGAGCTGGGCATAGTGATGCATACCTGTAGTCCAAGTATTTGGGAGGCTGAGACAAGAGGACTGCAGGTTTGAAGATAGCCTCAGCAACATAGTGAGATTTTCAGCAATTTTGCAAGACCCTGTTTCAAAAACAAAAAATAAAAAGGGCTAAGACTGAGGGTGTAGCTCAGAGATAGAATGTTTTTGGGCTCAATTCCAATGTCACAAAAAATTTTACTTATATTATTGCCACCTTTTCTACTGTATTCTTTTCTTTCAACAGGCAAAAGGGATAAATTTTTCATTTTTGCTGTATTTCACACACAGGTAATATGAATTTGAGCTGTTCAGATACTCGAAAATGTTCCTCCATTTAGCGCCCTGTAACTGTGCTATTCACAGCCTTACCTGAGATATAAAGGTAAGGATATAGAGAAAATATGAAGATGTGACATATGAATGGATATACTTCTCTCCCTAAAGTTACAGAAAAAGGTACTGTGTAATGGTGCAAGTGGGGAGGAGAAACCACACAAAGAGTTATAACTCAGTTTTATTTCTTCTCCAGGTTTCCCGGGCAAGTTTTCACCGTATGAATTAAAGCAACATCACTTATCTTCCTTTAATGAAATTCCAACATCATGTCACATGCCAAAGACTCACCCAACCCTTGGCTTTCTTTAGTGTTTACTTTTTATGATGTCATCATTGCCAATCTTGAATAGGCAAGGTACCAAAATACATTGATACTGTCATCATAAAAAATTATTTAAGTCCTCCCTTTGGCATATTATTGTATTATTACCTGGCAATAATAAGTAGATTAGAAACAATACCAAGGAGCAGTTGGAAAACTCCATTAAAGAATGATTACATAATTGTATGAAGAAAAATTTTAAAATAAAATCTCAATCGCTGTCATGTACTTTAAAAGTAAGAAGGTAGGAAGAACTATCACAGCTTCTTGGTAGGTATGCTGTGTTTCTTGATAGGTAGGCATATGGCTCATTAACTGGGAGGAATCTGACTTGAGAATTTTATGGCCATGGTGTTGTGTATAGCTAGAGATTTTGATTTGTTTTGTTTTTGTGATACTGGGGACTGAACCCAGGGGCATTCTACCTCCAAGCCACCTCACAAGCCCTATTTAATTTTTATTTTGAAACAGGGTCTCACCAAGTTGCTGAGGGCCTCACTAAGTTGCTGAGGCTGGACATGAACCTATAAGCCTCTTGTCTCAGCCTCCCAAGTACTGGGATGATAGGCATGCACCACTGTGCCCAGCTTGGCGAAATTTTTAAAAGATATTTTAACTCAAGTAGAGAATTCAATGCCTTGAGATGGAAGCAATTGAAGGCACTGTATTCAGACAATAAAAGACATGGAAAACACAGAATGTCCACCTTTAAAATGATTTATGTCATGGAGCCCTATAAGGGTACCTATAGATTTCCTTTTATAATCATGTAACTGTCTTTCACATGTGAAGTAATGGGCAGCCAAAACCATCATCTCCAAGTCTGCAGATCATCTGTAGTCATCTTTAATCAGACCGGACCTGACAGCAGTGATTTCTTATTAGAGAGTATTTTATGACCCTAGGTAATGGAATTCAATAACTACCAAAATGTAATGATTTCTTGTGAATATGCAATAAAGTTATAGTGATATTTGATGAATGGAGCCCCTGGGAATAAAGTGAGTTCTTTAAACTCTCACCACTATTAACAGTCCATTTTTTTCCCTTTGTGAATTATGTGAGGCCGAAACTGCTTACAATTTCAATGACATTTTGAAAATGACTCAGTGAACAGTTTGTCCCTCTGAGGTGTTTTCTATTCCAGGAATTGTGGGAGGGAGTAAGCCAATGGGAAAAGAAAGATGGCAGTGGGAGGGTGGGCGATTGTGGGTGGAGGCGAACCCTTGCAACAGTCGGTCCTGGCAACTCAACAAGTCCTGGTAAACCAGTGAGACCCTGTTTCAAAATTAAAAAAAAAACAAGTGCTGGGGTGTAGCTCAGTGATAGAATGCCCCTTGGTTCAATCTCTAGTATCACCCTCCTGCAAAAAAAAAAAAATCTCCTTCTCTGGTAAACGGGTCTACTAAGTATCTTAAGAAATGGATGAGTCTTTTTAAGTTAGGAGCTGAGGAGTTGCCTGTTGCCTCATTTGTTTGGCCCTGAAATATTCTTACACCAAAGCCCTTTCATTTTGCATGAGCACATACTAGAGTAAATGTGTAACACTGATGCTGGGTGTGGTGGTGCATGAGTGTAATCCCAGTACTTGGGAGGCTGAGACCAGAGGATTGCAGGTTCCAGGCCAGCATGTACTAACTTACCAAGACCCTATTGCAAAATATCAATTTTTCAAAAAAGGGCTGGGGGTGCAGCTCAGAGGCAGAGTACACCTGGGTTCAATCCCCAGTACTACACACACAAGAATTAAAAATTTACAAAACTGATCCACTGTTTTGTTCATGGAGGGAAAACACACTGGCAGATGTCTTATAATTTTTTTACAGCTCTGGGTGATGGCTTATATGCAAATTGTTTCAAGGCTGAGCATGTAGAGGATTTTTTTTTTATCCCTTTCCACATGAGTGTGTATGAATGCCCACTAGAGACAAGGGCTTGAATATGAAATCAAGCTCAATCGTTGTCTACTCTACATCGCAGGTATGTCTGGGAGTCCAGAGGTGTCTCTGTATATCTAAGCAGGAAAATATTCCTCAAAAGTTTTCCTCCAAACATGCATTTGTTTGCTGTTCAGGATTTTTATTTCTATTCCCTAAAGCTGTGGTATGTTTAAATCAGTGTTTTTCTGTGGGCAAAAGTGGGAAAGTAGCTTGGGATTTTGAAAAATCTGACTATATATTTCAGACTATTTTGCTAGTGAATAAAATCATAAATATGTTTTCTTAGACAGGTGTGGTAGCACGCACATTTGTAATCCCAGTACTTGGGAGACTGAGACAGGGGATTACAAGTTTGAGGGCAGCCTTGGCAACGTAGTGAGAACGTTTCAAAATTAAAAAAAAAAAAAAGATTAAAAGTGCAGGGGCTATAGCTCATTGGTAGGATGTTCCTGGGTTCAATCCCCAGTAACATAATAAATAAGTAAATATGTTTTCTTTCTTTCTTTCTTTCTTTCTTTCTTTTCTTTCTTTCTTTCTTTCTTTCTTTTGTCTCTCCTCCATTTCCTTTATCTACTTACATTATATGTTCCACTTTTAATATGCAGTCCTAGCAAAGAATAATTTAAAAATTATCGGAAAAGTGTGCCCTTCTGATTTTTCAGAGACTCTAAAGACAACCTTTCTTAGATTTGTCCCAGGAGACCTGCCATTTCAGAGAAAACACTGCAAGACTTAATGAGCCAAAGACAGGCACCACGGCCCAACTTTAATTTCTAACTTGGAAGTCAATTTAGAAAGCTCCAAGAGTATTTTTAATGCTTCTAATTATATTCTGAGGAACACTAGACTGGTGTGTATGTCTTAAAAAGCCATAGAAGTGAGGGCCCATCACTAGGAAGACATACTAAAGCTGTCTTCATAGGGCTATGGTCATAGCTCATTAGTAGTGTGCTTGCTCAGCATTTGGGAGGTTCTGGGTTCAATTCCCAGCACTACAACAAAATAAAAACTTTTTGTGTGTGTGTGTGTGTGGTACTGGGGGTTGAACTCAGGGGCATTCTACCTCCAAATTATACCCCCAGCCCTATTTTTAATTCTTTATTTTGAAACCGAGAGTCTCACTAAGTTGTGGAGTGCTCACTAGGTAGCTGAGGCTGGCCGTGAACCTGGATCCTCCGGTCTCAGCCTCCCGAATGCTGGGATTACAAGCGTGCGCCACCAGGCCCAGCTCAAAATAAAAACTTTTAAGACCAACCAAAACTAAGCACTGACAAAACCCAGATTGGGGGTGGAAGGGATTCTTTGGAATAATTATTGAACCAAATTTCAATCTGTGGGTGAAAAAGCAGAAAATAAAGACTCTAGTCAGGCCTGATAGTGCACACCTGTAATAATAGGACTGCGGAGGCTAAGACAGGAGGATCACAGGTTAAAAGCCAGTCTCAGCAGCTTAACAAGATCCTCAGAAACTCAGCAAGATTTGTTTCAAAATAAAAAGGGCTAGGGGCATAGCTCAGTGGTAGAACGCCCCTGGGTTCAACTCCCAGAAACACACACACACACACACACACACACACACACACACACACACACACACACACACACCAAAAAAAAAAAAAAAAGAAGGAAGAAAGGAGAAAGGGAGGGACAGAGGGAGGAAGGAATTCTTCCTTGAAATGGTTCTTTTCCCAAAAGTTTCCTGATTTCAGCAAAGACCTGTTTGGCATAGAAAAAATGGAAGCAAAAACACTATCATCTTTGACTTTCAATTAATGTAAATGTAAGTGACTTTTATTTGTGAAGGATGAGCCATGCTGGCTGAGGACACATTTCAGGTGGAACTCGACCAATATAAATGCATGGCAATATCTGATAACTTGTTTGTACTAAGAGGAAGTCAAGGCATCCCTATGTCATTTTCTACCTAGCATCCTGGTCATATGACCCAGGAAAGTGCACCCTGTGCATCTTGGCAGGTGTGGTGGCCCTGGGCAGGTGAGCACTTTCGACTGTTTTCAGGTGCTGGCTTATAGAGAGCCACAGTGACATTTTAGAGGTGAGAGTGACAAAAGCTCAGAGCGGAAGTACAGCAGGGAAGGGAGGCAGGAACGGCCTCATTCTCCATAATCATTGCATGGCTGACCATACTCCACTGCCGCCCTCCCCCTGTCAACCCCGGGCAACCGGAGCACATACAGTTGTTTAATTTAGCTCCCCGGAAGTGTCAGAATACAAATCTTGAGTGCAGGTGGTGAATCCATTCCAAGTTCAACATGGTCCTGGTGCTAGCTGCTTCTTTCCTGACATCTGATCCATGATGCTGTCAAGAAAGTCAACTTTTTCTTTTTTTCAGTACAGGTACTGGGGACTGAACCTAGAAGCACTCTACTACTGAGCTACAGCTACACCCCCAGGCCTTTTTAATTTTTATTTTATTTTATTTCTTATTATTGGTGTATTGTAATCATACATATTTGTTAGGTACAAGCTGGTAAAGGCATACATGCACACATCTAATTTTTATTTTATGATGGAGTCTTACTAAGTTTCCCAGGCTAGCCTCAAACCTGCAATCCTCCTGCCTTAGCCTCCTGAGTAGCTGAGATTACAGGCATGTGTTACCGGGCCCAGCTTAGGACTTTTAAAAGTGATTAATTGATAAGGGCTCACATTTATAACTCAAAACTTTTTTTTTTCGGTACTGGGGATTGAACTCAGGGGCATTCTACCTCTGAGCTATACCCCCAGCCCTATTTTGTATTCTTTATTTTGAAACCGAGTCTCACTAAGTTGTGGAGTGCCTCACTAGGTAGCTGAGGCTGGCCGCGAAACCGGATCCTCCAGTCTCAGCCTCCTGAATGCTGGGATTACAAGCGTGCACCACCACGCCCGGCTTATAACTCAAAACTTTTGATGGAAGTTAAAATGGGCTAGTGGAGAAATCACAGAATCAAAGGTATGAACTAACAGTTCTATTTTAATTAAGAACTAATGGTTTCTTAACATTTTTTGTATTAAAATATCCCTTATCTAGAGAACCTAGTTTCCTTACACCTAAAACTATACTGCCTCTGTGTGTGGTGGTGCACACCCGTAATACCAATACTTATGAAGCTGAGACAAGACCAGTCTCAGCAATTTAGCAAGACCTTGTTTCAAAATGAAAAAATAAAATAAGGCTGGGTGTGTAGAGGAAAGGTAGAATGTCCCTGAAGGAGAAGGAGAAGGAGAAGGAGGAGGAGGAGGAGGAGGAGGAGGAGGAGGGGGGGGGGAGGAGGAAGAGGAGAAAAAGAAGACTGTATTATCACTCAATTCAACCTATCTACTTCATTTGGAGTTTTGCTTGTGTTTCCTCTGTTGTAAGCCCATGAAGATAAATTGAACTTCATCTCCACACACACTGCTGCTCCATATCCAGTGGCCTTGAACTTGATCCTCCTGCTTCAGCCTCCCTTGTAGCACTGAACACCACACTTGGGTCAAGCCAACTTTCAGGCAGATATTATTAAACAATGTGTTGGTCCAGCAGCAAGGAATGACCAAGACAGAAACCAATAGCTAGTATTTTTGTATATGCGTGCATTTTTCCCCTAAAAAAAATGAACTAAGTTTTGTACAGAAGTTAGGCCTGTGAAATATAATTAGATTTCAATATACACTCCTCATTGCACCTAAATAATTTCCAGGCAGGGCAATAAGTTTTGCATCTTAGAATCTTGACACTTGATAAGAAGCTCTTGCTAACGATACAAACGTTATAGCTGGGTGCAGTGGTACATGCCTGTAATTCTAGTGCTTTGGAGTCTGAGACAGGAAGATCACAGGTTTGATGCTAACCTCAGCAACTTATTGAGACACTCAACAACTTAGAGAGACCCTGTTTCAAAACAAAAAATAAAAAGGGCTGGGGGTGTAACTTGGTGGGAGAATGCCCCTGGGTTCAATCCACTGTATCCCCCTCAACAAAAAGAATACAAACATTATAGTAAATGCATTTGACACTGAAAAAAAATAATAATCATAATGCATACATAAAAAACGGAATTTAAAATTTTAGCAGTGAAAGGAATCTGTGCATTTACTGGCAAGATCTTTGGATTAAGACTTCTTCTGACTGAGGCACTTTTTTCATATCACTCATAATTGTTTGTTACACAGAGTAGACAATTATTATTATCATTTCCCCTTCTCCAGGTAACTCCACCCTAACTGTCACTCTAACCCTAAGGGCTCCTTATGGTTCTAGAAGAGATTATTCTCAGATCCAGGGGTAGATATCTCACCCAGACCCGGCCAAAGGGAGCATCACCATGTATTTAGGTTCAGAGTTGAGAAAAGATAGTCAGAAATGGTCTGGTATTACCTGCAGTGTCACCAGAGGATAGGAACATTCTTTTGCAGAGAGAAAAATGCAAGCCTTAAGCTGTCAATGAAAAAAAAAAGAGAGAGAGAGAGACTGCCTGAAACTAAACCACCCTAGAGGAAAACAGAGTTGAGGGAGTCTTAATAATTTTTGAACAAGGAATTTCATGCTTTCAATTTGCACTAGAGACCAGAAATTATGTAGCCAGGTCTGGCTATACACAATGAAAGACCTCTGGATCCAGCCATACCTCCAATAGCAAATCTATCTTGAAACTTTTCAGCTGTATGAGCCAACAGATTCATTCTACCCCTGAGCTACACTCTCAGTCTGATTTTATTCCGTATTCTTGAAACAGGGTCTCTCTCAGCTGCTGAGGCTGTCCTTGAACCTGAGATCCTCCTGTCTTGGCCTCCCAAATACTGGGATCACAGGCATATGCCATCAGTACCAATTTTATTTACTTGTGTGTGTGTGTGTGTGTGTGTGTGTGTGTGTGTGTGTGTGTTACTGGGGATTGAACTCAGAGGCATTCTACCTCTAAGCTACACTCCCAACTCTATTTTATTTTTATTTTGAAACAGGGTCTCGCTAGGTTGTAAGCCTGTCCTTGAACCTGTGATCTTCCTGTCTTAGCCTCTCAAGTACTGAGACTATAAGCGTGCATTACCCAAACAGTTTATTATATTTATTTATTTATTTATTTATTTATTTATTTATTGCGGTACTAGAGATTGAACTCAGGGACATTCTACCTCCAAGCTACACCCCCAGTCCTAATTTTTTTATTCTTTATTTTGAAACAGGGTCTCACTAAGTTGCAGAGTGCCTCACTAAGTAGCTGAGGCTGGCCGCGAACCCAGATCCTCCTGTCTCAGCCTCCCAAGTACCGGGATTACAAGCGTGCGCCACCACACCCGGCTACCAGTTTTTTCTTAATTGGATACAAATCATGGCAGCAGTGCTATCTGATAGCACTCTCCAGGTAGATGGAAATGTTCTGCATCTGCACTGTCCAAGATGGTTAGCCAGTGGCCACACATAATTGTGGAGTACTTGAAATATGACTAGTTGAACTGAGGAGCACATTTTCAATTTTATGTAAGGTAGTGAATTTTAAATTAAATATAAATATGCATATGTGGCTAATGGCTACTGCATTGGACAGTACATAATTAGGGGGTTAAGAAAATTAAGAAACAGTAAAACCTCCATGCTCTCTATGTAGCATTTTCTTGTTCAAGGCTCTGCTCTAACTCTCCAAAGAGAATTCTCTCATTTTTCCTATATCCATTACCAAGAGGTGACTGGAGGGCTGAAATCTGCCCTGTCTGTGACAGTTCATCGCAAATGAGCACTTTGAACCCAATTCATGTTTGAAACAATTCCGGGAAAAAATAAATATACTATTATTTTTAAAGGCTAGGTTAGCAGGATAGCACACAAGTTAGAGTGCAACAGAGGCTATTTGGGAATTCATTAAGTTTTAATTTTATTACAAATTCTTCATTGAATATAATAAATCCCTGTGTGGGGCAATGAACTTTGTGGTTAGCACGAGCAATGAATGCTAATCTGTTGACCTAGTTTCTATATTATCTCTTCAAGAAGTGCAGTTGGATTCTTCACTCCTTGGTGTCCAGTCTTATTTCCTCAGGAAGTAGAATTCTCCCACCCAACATTTTGGGGAATAACTTTCTTGCATAAACAATTGATCTTTTTTCATGTAGAGTATGTGGAAAAACCTGTATTTTTGTCTGTTTGTTTGTTTGCTGGTTGGTTGGTTGGTTGGTTGGTTGGTTGGTTGGCTGGTTGGTTGATTGGTACCAGGGATTGAACCCAGGGCATTCTACATCCAAGACACCCCCCTCCCTTTGAAACAGGGTCTCATTAAGTTGCTGAGGTGTCATTAAATTGCTAAGGCTGGCCTCAAACTTGTGATTCTCCTGTCTCAACTTCCCAAGATTTGGGATTATAGGCATGCACCATGAACCCAGCACCTCCTCTATTTTATACTGATGTGCAGTCCGGATTTAGCCCTCTAACCTAAACATTGATAACTTCCAAATTTCCATCATCTAAATTAGTCTCTTGAGATTCAGATGCATCTATACAACCATGGTAGACAACAGAATGTGGCCATGGATTCTTCCTACCCTATATGAAAATACCTATGCAAGATGATTTTCTTGCTCTTGCTACTAAGAGGCTGCATCTATTTCCCAATTCCTCAGACCTGGGCTGGTCACATGAATGGTCTGGTCAAAAGAATGTGGCTGAAATGTTGTAATGTATCTTCTGAAGGTGGGACATAAGAATCCTTGTCATTTCTGTATCTACTGCCTGGGCGTGCTGCACAGAGAACACCATGTGAGGAAGGAAGCCGATTAATCACCTTGGAGGATCAGAGACCATGTGAAGATGAATCCATAGCTGGAAGCCACTGCCTAACAAGCCCATGAGGCTTTCTGGTACCTTTCAGCCTAGTGGAGTCCTCAATGATGCAGTCAGATAAGTGAGCCCAAGCAAAAATCAGCACCGGAGCTGTCCAGAAAATCCAGTGAATTGTGAGCAATAATAAATTATTCTTTTTCTAAGCCATTAAGTTTTAGGGTGCTCTATTAGGCACAGTAGATATTAGAAATTCCAGCTGCTTCCCAGATATCTGTACTTGCACATCTCAGAAGTATGTCAAACTTTACTCCATGATCAAATGCATCCCTACCCTCTTCAGAATCCCATCCTTCCATCCCCAACCTGCATGAGATATCCTTACAAAAGCTGCTTCCTCCAGCACACAGTATCACACACTCATACCTTCTCCCCATCTCTCAGGGCATACACGGTATTTATGTTTTTCTACCTTGTATCTGCAGCTCCTAGAGTGCTTCCTGGCACATAATAACTATTTGTAAAATGCCAAATGAATAGAGCAGTCATCTAGAAGCCTAGGCTAGGTAGCAACATTGAAACAAAAAAAGTAATCAGAGGAAAGAAAGAGCTACCCAACCAGCAACCCAAATATTTACTCAAAGCCTAATGTGTCTTATTTTATACTCATTTTTAACAAACCTAATGATAATATCATACATAATAGAGTAGTAATGACTTATGTACTGGGCAAGGACCCCCAAACTGATTGAATTCTTTAAAACATTATTCAAGGAACAAGGCACAGTGGTGCATGCCTATAATTCTAGTACCTGGGAGGAGGGTGAGACAGGAGGAGCACAGGTTTGAGGCTAGAGCATAGTACCTTACCAAGACCCTGCTTCAAAATTTATAATAATAATAATAATAATAATAATAATAATAATAATAATAATAATAATGGTTGAGCATGCAGCTCAGTGGACGAACACTCCTGGGTCCAATCCCCAGTATGATACACACACAACAAAATAATCATTTAGGGTAGGTGTCATAGTCCAGGCTACTATAATAAAACACCTTAGACTGGGTAATTTATAAGCACCAGAAATTTATTGCTCATGTTTGTGGAAGCTAGGAAGTCCAAGATCAAGGAGCCAGCAGATTTGGCGTCTGGGAAGGACGCGTTCTCTATTTCAAAGATGGCACCTTCTGGCTGTGCGCGCACATGGTGGAAGAGGCAAACAAGCTCCCTTGGACCTCACTTATAAGGGCACTAATCTCATTCTATAAAACCTCCGCTTCACAATCTAATCAATTCCCAAATATCCCCCCTTTTAATAATACCATCTTGGGGGTTAGATTTTATGAGAGTTATCTGAATCAAAATGGAGTTGCTTATGTCTACCCTAACCAAAAAAAGAAAATATCTCTGGAAGGTTATGATAAAAGGTTACTTACTCATGATTGCCTGATAGGTAGGGTCACCAAAGACTCTTCTAGAACCACAGGCTTGAAGAGTGACTATTGCAACCTTATATAAAAAATACTTCTACAAGGACAGCAACTGTCTCTTCAGCCTTGGCCTGATACCACTCTTACTAATTGACATAGCCAAAGATTATTGCTTCAAAATATCTGATGTAATATTCAATTTGCCTTTTAAAACTTCCCTTCCCTCAATCTCTTTGAACATCTCCACAGTTTACTATGGCATATGTAATTTCACTGCAATGCTTGGCCACTCCCAAATAAACAGCAGTATTCTTTGGAGAACCTCGGAATATTTTCCATTTAAGTTGACAGTTTCAACATATGAATTGGGGAGAGGGGAGTGGCAAACATTCAGACTGTGGCAGTAGGTGAACCAGGAGATAACAAAAGTAACATCTCAGAAAGGAGATGAATGAAACCAACTACAGAGAACAGACAGGAAAGCCTGAAAAAGTACAGCACACTCCAAGCTATTTGGTGTCTCGTCACTCAAAGCATTCACCTAAGTCACCCTAAACATCTTCAGAGCCATAAGAATTTAAGTGCTACAATGGCTGGGATTCTTATCACCTTTGTTCATTGCTATAGAACTAATGCTTGACCCATCGTCAGCATTCACCAACCTCAGTAAATGTTTGTTGATTGGATGAACAGTCTTCAAAGCAGTCACTGTAGACAGCACAGATCAAACTGATGTCTAAATTGAGAATAAACCCGAGCTTTCAGAAAAAGAAAAGGTTAAAATATATTTATTATACCAAGTTTAAGAACCTGTGGCAGGAGGGGACATTTTGGAAAGAATTCTACTAAAATTGTTTTTCAAAGTCTGGACACATATAAACAGGAACCTTCATTCATCTGAAAGATTTATGAATATGGACTACCAGATAAGTGAGTTAGAATGTGTCTTTATTTTTCTTTTGCATCTTGACAGTCAGAGCTGTCTCTTGTATTTTTCTCTATTTTCCACTTTGCCTACCATAACCAGGTGTAAACAATAAAACTGTAATGAATATTTCAAAACTTTTTTAATAGAAAGTTTCAAACATCCACAAGAGCAGGGAGAATAGGTAGAATTAATGAATCTCCATGTTTCACAAAAACTACATCTACTTCCTCTCATCTCATACAATATGAATATTTTAGAATGAATACTTGGTTTAACTTCCACTTAATCACGATCACCTATAATCCAGTAGGTGAATCTCCCAGATTTATTTGTATTTAATGGACACTAATTAATAGCATCTTTTTATTAAGTGATGATTTCATCCAAGTATATGAAAAATAACCCACTCATAATGGCTCTTTATTTTTATTCATCCCCAGAAAACTGAATGTCACACCAGAATAAATGATTCATTTTAGTTTTAATCAATTATATATTTGTTGCACTTATTAAACCATTTTTCTTCCTGAGGATCCAAGAAATTGCATTTTCCAGATATGACTATGGCAAACCGCATAAAAGAAAATCACCTAGGCAGACATGGTAGCACACACCTGGAATCCCAGTACTTGGGAGGCTGATATAGGAGGATCTCAGGTTCAAAGTCAGCCTCAGCAATTTAGTGAGACCCTGTTTCAAGACAAAAAAATAAAATCAGGCTGGGATATAGCTCAGAGGTAGAATGCCCCTGGCATCTACCTAATCACCTAATTTTTTTTTCACCAATACTAATTTTTTTTAAATGCCACCTGTCTTTATATTTTCTTTGCCATTTAGCCAAACTATATATCCAAATTGCAGTTTATTCTAATGTTCAGAACACAAAACACTGTTTTAAGTTTATCATAACACATTAATTAAATGTTTAGAATATTTGAAACCAATTTTAAGACATAAACATTAATCCGTCTTAAAATAAAATTGTAAAGTGAGAAAAATTTTCTCAAACTTAAAATATTTTATATAAAATTTGACTTAAAATATTGAATGTATACTAGATTTTATTTTACTTATACAGACTTTAGAGGGTGGTAGTTGGAATTGAACCCAGGGGCATTCTACCTCCAAGCAATACCCCCAGACCTTTTTATTTCTTTACTTTTAAAGCAGGGTCTTACTAAGTTGCTAAGGCTAGTCTAAAATGTGTAATTCTCCTGTCTCAGACTCCCAAGTACTGAGATTAAAAGCATTTACCACTTAGCCTGGCTTGGTTGTGTAGATTTTTTTTTTTATTTGTGTGGTACTGGAGATTGAACCCAGGGGTATTCTACCTCCGAGCTACACCTCCAGCCCTATTTTTATTCTTTATTTTGAAACAGGGTCTCACTAAGTTGTTGAGGGCCTCACTAAGTAGCTGAGGTTGGCCCGATCTTCCTATCTCAGTCTCCCAAATACTCAGATTACAAGCATGCTCCACCACACCCGGCTGGTTGGGTAGATTTTAATGGCACATTTAGTCTTTTATTTTTACACAAAAATATTTCAGGAATAAAATTTGGGTAAATATGGTTCACATGAAATTCCTATATGACAATTCTTCCTGATATGAACATCAGTAACTTCCCTACAGAATAAATTTTGTCACTGCCAAATACAGGGGTGATTAAATTAAAATGTCACTTATTTTGCTCAAGGCTGTGTGAAAAGAATTATATTTGTAACAAAGTTATTTCGTTCTACATTGGAATCACCTGTGGGTAGGGGAGTCTTTAAAAATCCTGAGGCCCAGATCCCAACCTGGACCAACGAATCTGGATCTCTGGGGATGTTATCAATCCATGCTGACGTTATCTTGGCTCCTAGCACCTTGCAAGAGCTGAGAGTCTACACGTCTTTCTCACTCTGTGTTCAGTGGCATCAGTATTAATAGTTTAAAATTGGGTATGGTGGGAGTATACATCCCACAGAAATGGGCAAATACAACAAATCTAGGTTCTTTATTTTCCAGGGAGTCAATTGCTAAACATTTTCAAAGCACAGCACTGGGTGGGATGTGAGCGCTTGTACTTGTTTAAACTCTCTAGATAGTTTCAATGTGAAGTACAGTTTGAGAACCAGTAGTCTAGACACAGTGGTTTTTAAACTTGGAGTGCTCATTAGAAGCACTTGGATAACTGGATAAAACACTAAGTTTCTCACGCAGTGAGTCTGGAGTGTAGGTTTAGAATTGTATCTCTAACAGATAATGTTTACAAAACTGGTCCAGGGACCATAGTTTGAGAACCAGTAGCCCAAGGACTTAATGAGTCCTAACAAGTGAACTAGCAAGTGGATGGACCACTTAAAACTAGGAATTGAAGCTGGATGCAGTGGCACATGCCTGAAATCTCAACATTTCAGAGGTTGGGACAGGAGGATCACAGGTCCAAGACCAGCCTCAGAAACTTAGCAAGATCCTCAGCAACCTACTAAGACCCTGTTTCCAAAAAGGGGAGAATTGGGGGAGTGTCACTCCAAAGTAAAATGCCCCAGGTTCAATTCCCAGTGACCCCTTCCTCCCCCAAAATGATAAGGAATTGAGAGGAAGCAAAATATTGTGATAGATAGATCACTACTCATAATAAAAGCTGAAAAGCCAGCCAGACAATGTGATCCCAGTACTTGGGAGGCTGAGACAGAAGGATCACAGGTTCAAGACAAGTGCAAGGTAACTTAGCAAGACCCCATTTCAAAAGAAAAAGAAAAAAAAGGCTAGAGGTGTAGCTCAGAGGCAGAATTCCCTTGGGTTCAATCCTTAGTACTACCAAAAAAAGTTATTTGAAATTATGTTTTAAAAACAAAACTGATGAATTGCTTTCCTCTTATCCTCGCCCTCTAGGCATTTGTTGCCCCGGAGAAGAGTCAAGCATAAGAATCTTCAGGTTTTCTAAAGCAGGGGTTAGCAATCCATAGTCTATGAGCCAGATCTGACTTACCACTTGTTTTTGCAGAATCCATGGGCGAGGATTGGGTTTTACACTTTCTATTGGTTAAAAAATTGTTAAAAATAGTATTTCATGGCACATGAAAGTTATATAAAATTCAAATTTCAGTGTCCACTTAAGATGTTTTATTGGAACCCAGCCCCATGTTCATTCAGTCCTGATAGTGACTGCTTTGATGCTACATCAGCAAAGTGGAATAGTAGCGAAAGAGGCCATGTAGCCCCAAAGCAGAAAAGTCTCGCTATCTGTTCCTTTATAGAAAAGGTTTGCTCACCTCCAGCCTCAAATCTAAGCCTGTGAAGTTCTAGAGTTGGAGCAGTCTCTTTAAAGGGTGAGAGAGTAGGGAAGGGCCTAGCCCCAGGAAGAGTGAGGGTCTCAGCCAGGGCCAGGACTAGTGGGCTCCAAGTTCAAAGCAGCTCTAGAGGCCTGCTCTCAGGCCTGGATGTGACAGCTGTCTTCTGGCACCAAGTGGAGTAGTAGCTCCAAAAAAGATCACAAAGATCTGTGGCTTGTATGCTTCAGGGAAAGTGAAGAAGCCAAGCTCATCAGAAGAGAAAGGGACCATAAGCTAAAGCATTCACCTTCTAGTGCCATCTTGGGCCACGGGCATCCTAGCAGCAGACATGATGACAATGAAGACTACAGGGCCCACTTTAATTGTCCCTGGTCTCCAAATGCCCTGGAATTCCTAAGTGGTTCTAAGAATGGGAACAGGGACCCTCTCCCCTGCACTTTCCATCTTCTAGGTGTGTGATGGGTAAGTGAGGTTGATTTTGACTTAGTAAAAGAGAAATGTCACCTTTCCTAAGACACTTTTATTTCCCAATGTTGTTCATACTTCAGATGACCTGCTCTTTGGTTGCCTCTCCTTATATCTGAATTTCAACCATTTGTCTTTTTGGCCTCTCTGCCATGCAGCCACAGGGGGAAGCTGGCAACCCTGGAGCACGATACATAAGCACACTGGTGGGCTCCATCCTGGCACTGCTCCCTTCCTTGGTTGGTGGCAAGAAGTGGCAATGCCATGTCCCAAATCCATCTACTGGAGAACAGCCCGGATTTAATTTGCTACTACACTCTGGGTACAAGATCTGTTAATATCTTTTAATTACCTGCCTCATCCAACATACCTATTTTAAGAAGAAGTCACTTAAGGCTTCCTCATTATAGAAAATGTTCCCACTTCCAGAGACTTCTGGTCAGAGAAAAAGGCATAGAGACCTTGAGCTTGGCCCAAGGGTTGGACTTTATGTCTCTGGAACTAAGAGCTGCGACAGTTGAGAGTTCTTCTAGTTAGAAAGTGAATACAAGTTTTGGAGAAAGGATTACATTATTTGGTGGAAGCTGCTTGAATGGACCATTTAGTTTCACAAATGAGAAATGGAGACTATAAATAGCAGAGGGAGCGCTGTGTGGTGGCACATGCCTGTAATCCCAGTAGTTGGAAGAAGAGGGGGATGGTGAGTTCAAGACCAGTATATGGTAAGTTAGTGAGACCCTGTTTCAAAATAAAAATAAAATATGGCTGGGAGTGTAACTCAGAGATAGAATGCCCCCTGGGTTCAATCCCCAGTACCAAAAAAAAAAGAAAGAAATTGCAAAGTGGGTGTTTGTAATGCTAGAACTGTGGTGAAAGAGAAAGTGCTCATGGGCAGACATACAGCTCTGGAGATATTGTTTCTCTCAAAGAAAGATTTTCTTTGCTTTTTAGAATTTTTTATTTGTTTTGAGATGTGGTCTCACTATGCTCCCGGGCTGGTCTCGTACTCCTAGGCTCAAGCACTCCTCCTGCCTCAGCTTCCTGAGTAGCTGGGATTATAGGTGCTAGACTACTGTGCCCACCTAGAAAGGGTTCTTCTTTGATGACGAATTTGGCTGCATTGTCTACAGTTCCTAGGTTCCATTTCTAGAGGCTATATTTCTCAGCTGATGGCCCTTTCAAAACCAGCTGCCCTGGGTCTCTCTCACCTTTGAATCTCTGCCTCTTCTCCTTCTACTCCTCCCTGTTCTGTTCTTACTCTCTTCTTCTTCTTTGTTCTCAATGTGTGGTCCTTGTAACAGCAGAATCAGCATTTCCTGGGACTTCTTAGATGCAAATTCTTAGGCCCTACCCCAGGCTCACCAAATCAGAAACCTGGGGAGTGGGCCCCATAGTCTGTGTTTTAGTAAGTCCCCCAGAGTGGTGCTACTGCCCACACATAATGTCTTGCCTAAGTTGCTTCCCAGGAAAAAGCAAGAGTGACAGTATTTAAGGAAAGACTTGAGATCTGAACTTCATTACAGTCTGGAGAAAAGAGACCTTAACAACGAAACTAGAACCGACCACAACTATCCTATGCATTGCAAGCACCAACTATGGATGGATATCAGGCAGTGATGGAGGGAAATGGTAGTACTCTAGGCCAACAGAAATTCCAGGGAAGAAAGCTGGACTAATCAGCACATCCAGTGTTTGGGGCTGATGGGAGGGGTACCAGCAGACACAACTCATAGAATCACCATGAGCAAGCAAAGAAGGAGCCTCTGGGGCTGGCCCTTAGAGTGGCCCTAGCTGACAGCCAGATTGGGTTTTTCCTTCTTTCCTTTTTTTCAGTACTGGGGTACTGAGGATTGAACCCATAGGGATTCTATCTCCAGGCTATACCCCCCCTCAGCATTTTTTGAAGAGGGTTTCACTAAATTGCTGAGGGTCTAAGTTGCTGAGAATGGCCTCCAACCTGTGATCCTCCTGCCTCAACCTCCTAAGTACTGGGGTTACAGGAGTACACCAACGTACCTGGCTCAGGTTGGATTTCATTATTGTTAGTCTCTTGTTTTGTCCCCAAGTCTTTAGTAACTGTTGATATGACCCTCCCTGCGTCTGTAAATTAATGAACTCAAGCAACCTCCAGGTTACCCTTAATCATGGAGATTCTATGATATGGGATCCCACACTCACTGGCTTCCATGGTGTTTCAGTTAGCATTCTTGCCTCTGTGACCCAAACGCCTGACACGCAAAACTTATGGGAAGGAGAATTTTATTTGTTCACAGTTTCGGAGATTTCAGTCTGCGTTAGACTGGTTTCTAAGCAGAAGCCGGGGTTTCCGGTCCTCAGGGCATTATGGTGTAGAAAAGAGAGAAAGAGAGCTTGTTATCCTCCCATTGTGGCAAGGGAGAGAAACCAGAAGCTACAGCAGCAGACCTGGGAAAACCCTATTCCCAGCCACACAATCCCCTGGGGATCAGTCCCCAACAACCAAGTCACACCTTCAACATAGCTGCCTGTCTATTACAAGAGGTCTAGGGGACATTTTGTTTTTTTATTATTTTTTGTGGTTCTGGAGATTGGACCCAGGGTACTCTACCACTGAGCAACACTCTCAACCTTTTTTGGTTATTTCTTTTGAGACAGGGTCTTGCTAAATTTCTCAGGCTGGCTTTGAACTTGGAATTCTCCTGTCTCGGGCTCCCAAGTACTGGGATTACAGGTATGTGCCACAGCTTCTGGCTTTGGAGACATTTTAAATCAAAACAATAACACAAAAGGAATAGCTTACCCAGGTTTTGACTTCTGAATTTATAAGGGCCTTTGGTTTATTTGATTTTGACTCTGAAAAACTGAATCTGTAACCACTGTAACCCTGCAACCCTGGCTTTTATCTCCAGTATCTTGCCAAGTTATAAGGTAGCCCTTCAACTTGAACAAGTTAGAAGCAGACATACCAAGCACTACTCTGAAGTGCAATCAATTTTTTTTGCTGTATGAAATAGACTTAGCTCTCTAAAAGGCCTCTAGGATCTCACAAAAGCAAAGGATGAGAAAATCAAAAGCTTTATGTCTTAGTTTGAAAGCTGCTTATATAACTATATCTGTCATAAAGCAAAAAGTAAAAATAAGTAGAACTTACACCCCAAACTGGGATACACAATCAGTAGAAAGGCCCTGCCATCAACCCCTGATTCTCACCTCATACACTTCAGAGCTGGCTCTTCGCACTTGGCCCCCTACTCACTTGAATCTTTTGCCTTTTCACTTTGTGGAATTCCATTCACAAAGTGGACTGGAAATAAGCAGGCCCTCCTCCACTGTACTTGGGGTTATATGGTCTTATCACCCCAACTGCCAGGGACATAAAATTGGATTTCCAGACCTCCAAAGTTGAGGTGCCCTGAGACAGACAACGACAGCATCGCTTAGACCCACAGGTGCTCTCTAACAACCATTCCCTGTAGGGAACTTCTCTGAAGCCTGGTGCTAGCTGATAGAAATCTGAGAATAAGTGGAACCACCTGCTCATTAGGGCCAAGTCTTTTGAACCACACCGGTGACAGGGAAGCTACTTAAAGAATGATGTCATTGTGTTAACCCAACCAGGGGCTTCTAGGTTTTCACAGGACATGTATGTTACATGCAGGAAAGAGAAAAGAGATGAGTGACATTCTACAGTTCACAGCAGAGCCTGGGGCTTCTGAAGTAGGAACCTGACTTGGGTGCCAGGGCCAAGCTGCCCGAGCTGCTGGATTCCAGCCCCCCCACTACCACCGAGCACCTCTGCAATCAATCTGAATTACTGGGGCCCCCAGTGGAGTTGTGCAACTTAGAATCTCGGGATTTAGGAAAAACATTTCCATGAAGCTTTATTTTTGAGCCTTGGTAGGAAATCTATTCAGCTTGATAAATTAAAGAGAACACAGAAAATTCCAAGAACACAAAGAATGCCTGGCTTACATAAAGCTGCAGGAACATGTGACTGTATTCTTTCTTCCTTCTCTCCCCTCAATTAACCAGAAACCAAACTGTTACCCATCTACTGGGAAATAAGCAAGCTACCATATTTCATGGAATCTAAGATGCACATGGCTTTTTCACGTTAATGTCTCTAGGTTTGGTTCTAGGGGTGTAAGTCAGTGACAGAACACCTGCCTCGCATGTACAAGACCCTTGTTTTGATCAATGACACCGCAAAAAAAAAGAATCTCCAGGTTCATCCTATCATGAATGGTGTTTTTTATATCTGCCTACTTGGAGCAAGCGCAAATAATTGGTTATTCTTGGGGTCATGACTGACAAACCAGAACTCTACCCAGTTTCAGGCAACTATCTACGGTTCTGCACTGCCTAATGGCAAGGGTACATTTTGATAAATGTTAAGCAATCTTGTCATGGTGCAAACATCACAGAGCATTCTTACACAAACCAAGATGGCTAGTATGTCACTAGGTGATTATAATCTTATGGGATTTCTGTCTGACATGCAGTCCAATATTTTCCAAATCATCATGATACAATATATGACTATATTTAAAGACCACATGAGAAAAGAATAAGACCCCTGGTTTTTCCTAGGTTAAAAAAAATTCGGTGGAAACCTTCTAGGGAGATCAAGTTAAGTGTCTATATCAAAGCAAGCAAGATGGGCTTTAGCAGCTTGTAAGATGATCTTGAAGACAATAATGGAATCCTCATTCAAGAAGTACTCATGTGCTAGGCGTGGTGGCACACACTTGTAATCCCAGCATTTGGGAGGCTGAGCCCTGAGGATCTGAGTTCGCGGCCAGCCTCAGCTACCTAGTGAGGCACTTCGCAACTTAGAGAGACCCTGTTTCAAAATAGGGCTAGGGGTATAGCTTGGAAGTAGAATGTCCCTGAGTTCAATCCTCAGTACCACAAAAAAAAAAAAAAAAGTACTCATGCTCTGTGCTTTCTATAGTATCAAGGAAAGTATTTTGTGGAAAATCATGGTTTTGACTTCAGATTTAAATCTGCATTGAAAATTAGTATGCACCAAAAAATAGCATGACAGTGATCGTTGGCCCATCCAAGAAAATGAGCAGACACCTTATTTCCCAGTGCGTCTTTTGTTCCTACTCAGAGGGATTGTATATACAAAATATTTTCCCTTTCTTCTAGATTATACTGTTACTTACTTGATTCTCATTCCAGCAGCCTTTTCACATATACATATTCCTAGCCTCTAAAATTCTGGTCTAGTGGCATCAGAAAGCTGCATTCACCTATGAGTTAAAATACAAACCTCCTCATGGACAGTAAGTTTAATAGCTGTATTAGGGATGTGCTATGTCAAAGAAGATGAAAGAAACACTTTGATGTGAAATAAGACCTAATAAAGAGTCAGTGTCTTCACCCTCTAAAAATTTCAAAGGGGTGCAAAATAACTTTAAGAGACTTACACTTACTTATCCTCTATTAAAATCTATTTCCCCTGCTTCAAACCTGAGCATTTAAAAAGCTTCCTATACTATACTCTTTCACTGTGTTCTGTGTTTGATGGTCCCACAATAAGGCTGTGTGCCATTCATTGAAGTTTCATATATATGGCATTCTGACCATATTTCAAGAATCTTTTTTCAATCTGGCTTTAAATCTCTTAGCCAGAGAGACTGTTTTGCCACTGGGGATTTAACCCAGGGGCATTCTACCTCTGAGCTACACTCTCAAACCCTTTTTATTTTTAATTTTGAAAGAGGATCTTGCTAAGTTGATGAAGATGTCCTTGAACCTATGATCCTCCTCTTTCAGCCTCCCAGGTACTTGGATTACAGGCATGTGCCACCACACCCAGCTTGGAGATACTATATGATACAATAAAACAACTCCAAAGTATCAGTGGCTTAATTCAGTCTAAGCTTATTTTTTATTATCCCAGTCCAGTGAAATGCTTATGTGGGGTGGGGTTGCTCTACAAGTTCGCTCAGGTTCCCACACTGTGGGCTCTTTGCCCTCTAAAAACATTTAGACCAGGTTTCTCAACATTGGCCTGCTGTGCACCTCATCATTCAGATCATTCTTGGGCCAGATTATTCTTTGTTTGGGGGATGCTGGCTAGTACATTAAAGGGTACACACAACAGCATTCCTAGCCTTCGCCCACTAGATACCACCTTCACACACACGTGTACTTGTGACAATAAAAAATAATGTCCCCAGACATTCTCAAAGGTCCTTTAGGGGTACAATTCTCCCCCCACCACACTTAGAAACACTGACTTACCCAAAAGCATTATTATCACCCACAAGAGATGATATATTTCCATTTATGCCCAGAAGACTAATTTTGGTGGATCTTTTCTTAAAATTACACAGCTACTTCAGCTGGAAATTCCATTACATTATCATAAGCATCCTATGCCTGCCTCACATTATTTCACAAGTGTTTCAGGATCATTCCATTGGCCCCAAGAACAACTTCCATGCTTGAATCATGTAAGAAGTCCTTAAAAGCTGGAGTCAAATGGGTTCCCTTGGGAGTTTTTCCAGCAACCACTTGCTATCCATCCCCCCTAAAATTCCATCATCCCAGCAGCTTCTCTCAAGTGGAAGGCAACAGCATATGCACAAAACTACTACGGCAAGTGAGACCGAATCCTATGAGATTGGAAAACTGGTTCTTACGTGCCAAATGTTGGGACCCTTAACAATTACTTCTACAATCCTAATCCCTTTGAAACCTTACTACCTCTCATTCTTGCTGATGTGAAGCTGCTAAATAGGTCTCGAAGGCAGTCTTGGGCCTTTTGCATGTTTCTGTCAACATTTAGTGGCTGCTTAGGAAAGAGTTGTTTAATTAATACTGATGGTATTTTTCCTACAATCTGCACATGCAGGAGCCCAGGAAGTCACTCTTTAGATAGTACTAGCCTGAGAGGCAAAAGGAATTGTGTACACTGGCAAGTGTAAACACTGCTTGGCCCTGAACTAAAACCCATTTGAATGGCTACCATTTACCTAGGTGAGGGGGCTTAGAATGAGAGCTACTATCAGAACCGAACTCCAGCATCTCACAATCTCAAGCACTGCTTTTTTTTTTCTTTTCAAAAGGATCACTGGAACCAGCCGGGTATGGTGGCACGTGCTTGTAATCCCAGCATTCGGGAGGCTGAGACTGGAGGATCTGGGTTCGAGGCCAGCCTCAGCTACCTAGTGAGGCACTCCACAACTTAGCGAGACCCGGTTTCAGAATAAAGAATAAAAATAGGGCTGGGGGTGTAGCTCGGAGGTAGAACGCCCCTGAGTTCAATCCCCAGTACCAAAAAAAAAAAAAAAAAAAAAAGGATCACTGGAACCAAGAAATTCAATTGTAGAAAATTGTGACTACCAGGAAATTTTTTTAAAAAATGGGCTAATAAAGAAAAAAAGTGGGAGTCAGGCTCAAAGACTAGGTAACATGGAGGGAAATACAACTCCAGAGAGGGAGAAAGAATGATTGGAATACTTTATCTTACTCAACATCCTGTGAAAAATCTCACCAACAAATATCATTAGATCCCAGATATCTTTATTGAGGGCTGCCTGTGTTCCAAGGAGGCTCAAGTCCCTAATTGGAACCTAATGGTTCCATTTATCATTTGGAAACCATCTTCAGACAACCATCTAGTTCATTTTCACCTGTACCCGAAAAAATTGTGCCCTCTCTTCTCTCCTTCCTCTTTTTTTTCCAGTACTGGGAATGAAGCCAGGAGCACTCTACCATGACCTACCTCACCAGCCCTTTTTTATATTTTTATTTTGAGAAGGGGTCTAAGTTGCCCAGGTTAGCTTCAAGCTTGCAATCTTCCTGCCATAGCCTCTCAAGTAGCCAGGATTTTTGGCCTGCACCACCACCCCTGGCTCCTTCTCCTTTTTCCATGATGTGACATTAGGAGGAGATAGCAAAAGATGTTCCCAGTGAGATATTCACAATAAGATGAAGAACAATTCTTACTTAACACAACCTATCTGTACACTGTAGTAGTGGAGAAACTCCCAAAGCTGAAGAGGTGACTGGATCACTTCTATGGCCCAAAGTAACATTTGAGATTCAGAAGAAAAGAAATATATCCAATTTTATTATTTTACAACATGAGCAGATCATGCTTTGGGTTAAAAAGGAACGTCCCCAACCCTAAAATGCCATGTTCACCACACAAAACGGGCATGCCACTTGCTGGGGTAGAAGCAGAGGCGTCTTCCCAGATCTGTCTAAAGCCCAGATGCTATAGTCAGGGAGCCTGCAGTGGGCAGTGACTCTGAAAGCATATGCCATCACCACTGTGACTCACTGCTACAGACTAACTCTCCCTGGCGCACTTGCGGCCCTCAGTTTCAAGGGCACTAATTGTAAATGTCATTGAAAATGATCAACAGGAAGCAAATCACCCCCCACCCCCAAAGTGCATCTGCTTATAGAACAGTCAGGGTCCCATTTTCTACTGCATTACAAGTGGGGGATCGGCTCTCCCAACTGCCACAACTCCTGCAACCCAGTCTGTTCTAAGGAGAAGGCGCTGCAGTAATTTCAAAACCTCTGTTCCTATAAGCCTCTTGAGCTTGTTCTTGGAAACTGCCAGCAGTAAAAAAGCCAGACACCGGTGGCTACATCTCTACTCCCAGATCTTGGGAGGCTGAAACAGGAGGATGCATGATGTTACCAACTAGAGAAACACTGTTAAGTCTGAGAAATCTCTTCCTACATGAGAGTTAATTATCCATGTGACTGAAAATTAGTAATCAGACCCTCCACCAAGATTACTCCAGGAGAAAAATAACTAGGTTTACCCTCAGTTTAAGATTAACCTCTACAACACAGACTTTCTTTTTTACATTCTCTGACATCTCATGGCAGGACTTGTTTGGAGTAAATCATCTTCATTTAGCTCAGAAACAAAATACACAAAGGCAGTATGGGTCCTAAAGAGAAAAGGGGATACATAATAGTGTGCTTATCTAGAAAAAAGGGCTATTTGGGACTTTTGAGATGCCTAATTGCTCTATTTCTTTTGGTATCGGTGATAAAAATCATTCTGCTTTAAAAGAGGAGGGAAGGGGTGGTGTGTGGCTATTGGTAGAGTGCATACAAGAGGCCCTGGTTTCCATCCCCAGCACCAAAAAGGAGAAGGAGGAGCCACTTCCATTAATACTCACCTTGTTGGAAATAAGATTATTAGTATTTGATTCTGTGCCTCTGGAAATATATAAAAGACAACAAATAATATAAATCACTTGTTGCCATAAGAGAGCATTTGCATTTGTGTGTGGTACTAGGGATTGAGCCCAAGGGTGCTTGTCCACTGAGCTACACACTCAGCCCTTCTTTGAAATTTTGAGATAGGGTCTCCCTAAGTTGCTGAGGCTGGCCTTGAACTTGCAATCCTCCTGTCTCAGCCTCCACAGTACTGGGATTACAGGCATGAGTCATTGTACCAGACTATATTATTATCTTACAAGGCAGTGCCATGTGATCAGAAGAGATAAATAATGGCAGCACATTCATGTGGTAATAATTCCTATAGTATATCTACTTTTTTTTTTTTTTTTTGCTCAGGGGGATTCTACGTCTGATCTATACCCTCAGCCCTATTTTTTATTCTTTATTTTAAAACAGGGTCTCACTAAATTGCGGAGGGTCTCACTAGGTAGCTGAGGCTGGCCATGAACCCGGATCCTCCAGTCTCAGCCTCCCAAATGCTGGGATTACAAGTGTGCGCCACCACACCCGGTGTATATCTACCTCTTTTTTGCATAATTTAGTTATGAATCTTCTCAGACCCTCACTGTCCTCTTTCTCTATTAGGTAGAAATAATAGAACCTATCTAATTGGTTGTTGAGCAGATGAAGCACCTGAGCTATTGTTTATAAAATGCTTAGCAAAGTGCCTGGGACATTTTAGATAGTCATGATAGTAGAAACAGCAGCAAAAATAACAGGAGTAGTACTTGGTAGTAGTTAGAAGTATTGTCACCCATATGATCTAGAAGTTGTAATTTCTAATATAAATAGGATAAAGTAGTATTAGTAATAGTACAATTGCAAAGTTAAGTAACAACATTAATATTAGTAACAATGCTAGCAATATTCTTATTAATGCTATCAACATTTCTAATATCATTGGTAATTAGTAAGACAAAGGGCATTGTTATTACCGGTATGTATAATAATACTAATACTCTAGGCCCTGAACATCCCTGCACAGTCAATAAAAACAATGCAATATAAAAATGACTTATCTTGTACCAGAAATGATCACTTGTTTTGGACGCGGAGTATTCTGAAGAATGTGATGCCCTTCTGCCTTCCTCTCGAAGAAAATAATTGTATCTTGGAGCAGTATTAGGAGAAGAAAGAGAGCAATCCATAGATTAAAGAGAATCAAAGCCACAGAGGAGCCATTGAAGTAAGGGTTATTTATGATTTGTGTTGATTACCAAGGAGGAGAAACTGCCACACTGAAAAGAATATAGAGGAACTTGCCTGAAAGAGAAATAAATCTGCCCGAAAGAGAAAGAAATCAGCCTATTACTCCAGCAATGGTACCTTCTCAACTATAGCTGATTCTTATTTACCTGGATGCAGATTATCTGGTTTGAGAATACTGGTGGGCAAAAACATGGTACAAAATAGCATTTTGTTCCCTAATGTGGAAGGAGATATACTAATCGGAACATCATTGCAATAAACAGATGCCAATGTGTTTATTGCAATGAAGTTCCAATTATGAAGTCCCAGATGTGCTCCCCCCTTTTGGTACTGGGAACTGAACTTCCCCTCTCAAGCCCTTTTTATTTTGAAACAGAGTCTTGCTAAATTGCTGAGGCTGCTCTGGAACCTGCCATCCTCCTGTCCCAGCCTCCCAAGTAATCCAAGTGGGATTACAGGCTTGTACTAGCTAGCATGCCCAGAAAGTACGTGCTTGTAACCATCTGCATTATTCCAATACAGTTTAGCTATAACACTTGTTTTCTAAATATGAATTTGTTTCAATGGGACTGATCCATCAGGGAAGGATTTGAGTACAATGCAAATTTTGTGTTTGCTTAAGCACAATTTCATCTGGGAGAAGTACAATGGACTCAGAATACTGCACCCTGCTAAATAGGGCTGCCTAGCAGGTTGCAAACGCACACACATGCGAGGGCAGGCACCACCCTCAACAACTACAGCCACCTCAGTTCACAGCATGTGTTAGGAGCCACATCCATTCCCATCTGGTATTACAACTCCTCCTCTGGTTTCAGATCAGCTGCCTTCCACCCCTTCACAGTAACTCTCAAACTGCAACTCTTCCAATGCCCACTTCCACGGGCAAACTTTGGGTCTTTTTAAGGGAAAGTGACATGTATATTGTACTACTTACATCTTTCTAATCATTTGATTGCTTCATTATCATTTCTTATAAGTTTCTTATCGTCTTGAAAAATGTATACTAGCTGTGGGCTATGCCTATGATCCTAGTACTTGGGAGGCTGAGACAGGAAGATCTCAGGTTTGAGGTCACCTTCTTCAACATAGGGATACCCTCAAAAACTTAGTGAGACCCTGCTTCAAAATAAAGAGGTTTGGGGGTGTAACTCTGAGGTACAGCACCTCTAGGTTTAATATTCATTATTGTAAAAAAGAAAATGGCAAATACATTAGTTACTCCTTTCATGGAATTAGTCTAGTAAGAGGAGATAGAAACATGAGTGACTACAAAAGACTGTTACAGAGCCACCAATTCTACTCCTAGGTACACACAAAATAGAAGGACATACATATGATCAACAAAAACAGGCATGCAGCCAGGCGTGGTGGCATACAGTTGTAATCCCAGTACTTGGGTGGCTGAGACAGGAGGATCGCAGGTTCTCAGCCAGCCTCAGCTACTTAGTGAGGTCCTCTCCAACTTAGTGAGACCCTGTTTCAAAATAAAGAATAAAAAAAAAAAAAAAAAACTAGGGCTGGGGTTGTAGCTCAGGGGTAGAATGCCCCTGGGTTTAATCACCAGTTCCAAAAAGGAAGGAAGGAAGGAAGGAAGGGAGGGAGGGAGGGAGGGAAGAGACAGGCATGTAAACAATCAGAGAAGCTCTGTTGAAAAACTGGAAAGTACCCAAATAGGCATTAACAGTAGAGCAGATAAATAAATTGGGGATCTTCATACAATGAAACAGTATACAACAATGAGAAGAGAAGAACTACAGCTACACACAAACACAGATGAGCCTCATAAACATTACTTGAATGAAAGAAAGCAGATGCATCCATGTGACTCCATTTATATTAAGTTCAAAAACAGGTGATAGAAGTCAAGGTAGTGGCTAACTTGGGGAAGGCTGAGTTCTCGAACTGGGTAGTTGTTACATGGATATATTCAGTTTGTGTAAACCCGCCGAGTCTACACTTACTGATTTAATGGTATGTAAATAGTATGCATTATGACACAGCCTTACAAAATAACAAGTGTTACTGTTATTGGGACAGAAGGCTTAGGCAAGGTACCAGGGAGATGGAAAGATTCAATGTGTCTACAGTGTGAACTGAACTCATTCTCAGAGGTAGGAGTCAAAGATTTTTTTTTTTCCTGGTGGAATGTTTACAACTAACTAGGAACCCCTACCTACCTCTGCTTGCAGTGCGATCTGATGACCTCCAACTCAAATTATCAATTGCTTATTTACTACCAAAGTACATGCGAAAGTCTGGTGAGTCATATTTCAGCAGATACTAGAAAGGCTAAAAGCCGAGTTATTGCTTTTAATTAAATAATTTAATTAATTAATGAAAATTAATTTCTGTTAATGAAAATATCATTTGTTCTAATACATCCTTCCCCATCTAATGTGTTTCCTTGTCTCATGTTTGCCCCTTCACTATCTAGACACATGAACATGTGCACGTGCACACACAAGTTGCATGCACAGTAGGCTTTTTCTTGTGTAAACTTCCACTGCCTCGCATCCCTTGACTCACTGAAATAAGCAATGGCTGTGTGGTTCAAAAAGCTTAGACCAGCCGGGCCTGGTGGCGCACGCTTGTAATCCCAGCATTCGGGAGGCTGAGACTGGAGGATCTGGGTTCGCGGCCAGCCTCAGCTACCTAGTGAGGCACTCCGCAACTTAGTGAGACCCGGTTTCAAAATAAAGAATTAAAAATAGGGCTGGGAGTGTAGCTCGGAGGTAGAATGCCCCTGAGTTCAACCCCCAGTACCGCAAAAAAAAAAAAAAAAAAAAAAAAAAAAAGCTTAGACCACTCCAGATTCAAGACAATGGAATCAGTACATGGCCATCTCCAGGGCTCACTATTTCTGTACTGGTTCATGTATATTACTTAGAACCCTTTCAGAGCAGAAACCATCAACTTGAACAAGTAAACCCACCAAAGTGGACTGGCTTATGCCATGACTGAATGCAGAGCTCTAATGCTTTGGAAGGTTCTTTTGCCCAACCCCTCACTAGATGCTGGCTCAAGCTCTCAGACAGAATTCCCCTAGAACTGGCACCCAAAGCTATGGAGAGTTCTGGATTTGCATTCCTAAGGGCTTCTCAAGGTAAGAGAATAAAGCCTTTCTTTGTCAGCTGAAGTTCAAATCACTCTGGGTGAGTCCTCTCTCTGGCTTATCCTGGGCCTCCAGGTCCTATGATCAGCAGCTGCTCCAGTACCTACGAAATAGCTGGCATGGGAAAGGAGAAGTTCCCAAGGGAAGACAAGTGATGTTCCAAGAAGAGGGAAAAGTTTTCAGAGGGGAGAAGTACACATACCACTCCCTACCGTTTCTCAAACACATGCTACAACTTACTGGGGGTGGGGGTCACAAAATGATGTCAGTGGGCTACAATCAACAGAATTAAGAATATGAGTGGCCCACACCTGTAATCTAAGCACTTGCGAGCCTAAGACCGAAGGATTGCAGGTTTCATGCCAGTGCATGGTAGCTTAGCAAGATCTTATTTCAAAATAAATAAAAAGGACTGGGGATATAACTCAGTGAGAGAACAACCCTGGATTCAATCCCCAGTACCCCTCTATCCACACACATACACACACGAGAGAGAGAGAGAGACAGAGACAGAGAGACAGAGACAGAGAAAGGGAGGAGGGGGAGAGGAAGTGGGAGAAGGAAAGGGAGAGGGAAGGAGAAGGGGAGAGAGAGGAGTGTCGGGGGCCTAGTCCGGCCGGCTAGACCTCGCCTCTAGATGGCGCCTGGCAGAGTGCCAGAAGCGGCTGCAGGTGGAAAACATTCTAGGGCTGTGCCACGCCAGAGCACATGCACCAGCACGCCCAACTCTTGGCCGATCCAGGTGAGAGCTATATGAGACACCTCGTGGCTTACGCCCTGCGCGGCTTTAAGAGCCTCCGCCTGTCGCCGAGGGAGAGTTGTGGTTGTTGTTGTCACTGGGGAAAGAGTTGCTGTTGGGGAAAGGCTGGAGTGGGTTGCTGGGGAAGTTCTGGGAGGAAAAGTTGTGGGTAGCTAGTGGAAGACGGATTGCTAGAGAGAGGGGTTATTGAGAGTCTGTTGGAAAGGCACTATTTGGAAAAACGACTTCTGTGCTGTTTGTTACTGCTTGTGTAATGCCCTTGATCCCAGAAAGAGAGAGATATAATAAAGAGAGGTTCGAACCAGCAACATTCAGGCAGCGTCTTTATTGGGCCTCATGGTTGAGGGTTCAGCCTGGGGCGCCCGATAGAGGAGAGTATGTGAGAGGAGAGGGAAAGGGAGAGAAGGAACAGAAAGGGGGAAAGAGAGGGAAAAGAGGGGAGAGAGAAATATAGAGGAGGAGGAGGAAGAAGAAGGGAGGGATGGGGGAGAGAGGGAGAGAGAAGAATATGAAAAGGATAAACTAGAAGAGAATAAGATTGTATCTGACTCAGTACTCTTTTGTGAAACTTCTGGGTTCTTGTTGCTTTTATTGTTTGTTTGTTTTTTGGCCTTTTTTTGTTGTTGTTTGGGGGGGTTTATTTTTGTGGCACTAGGAGTTGATCCCAGAGATATTTTAGCTCTGAGCTACACCTCTAGCCCTTTTTATTTATTTTGAAGCAGAATGTCACTAAGTTACCACACACTGGCCTTGAACTTGTGATCCTCCCACTTCAGCCTCCCAGGTACTAGGAACACAGACATGCACCACCACATCCGGCATGAAACTTCTGTACATATGCATGAACACATGCACAAACATGCGTATGTGTGTATAAAATAACAGTACAAAACAAATGTGCTACTGGGTGTTTGGATAGAATAAACCAGAGTACTATGATCCTCAATCAGTTTCATTCAAAATGTGAGTATCTGCCAGGTGCAGTGGTACACATCTGTAACCCTAGTACTTGGGAGGCTGACATAAAAGGATCACAGGTTCAATGCCAGCCTCAGTAACTAACAGAGGTCCTCAGCAACTTAGCAAGACTGTTTCAAAATAAAAAATCAAACGGGCTATGGGGCATAGCTCAGAGGTAAAATGTCCGTGGGTTTAATCCCCAGTTCATGCACACATACACACACATACATACAAAACATCTGAGTATCAACCAGGAAAGGTGGCACAGGTTTGTAATCCCAGTACTTTGGAGGCTGATACAAGGAGGATACAGGTTTGAAGTCAGCCTCAACAATTTAGGGAGACCCTGTATCAAAATAAAAAATAAATAAAATAGGGTGGAGGTTTAGCTCAGAGATAGAATTCCCCTGGACTCAATCTCTAGTACCACACACACACACACACACACACACACACACACACACACACACACAAAATTAATGTCCGTAATCATAATATTCAAACAACGTTGCCTACGAATTTAATTGGTTTTATCCTAAATACGAAAAAAATATTTTAATTACTTAATTGTTTATGATTAGCTTTAAAAACGTACTTTCAATGACATGACTCACACATGCTTGTTAGAGATAATTTGTTCACTGCAGAAAAGCCTGAAAGAAAAGACCTCTTTAGTTAGCACTTGCAAACACAACAACGTATACACCCTGCATGGCAGCACATTTCCCACTCATGGAAGACTCCAGCCTTCTGAGCTGTTCCCCATCAAGGCAACCACTGTCATCACCCTCTGAGTCAGTCCATAATTATCAGGTACCCATGGAACCCTCCCTCCTGGATATCAATTTAGCATATCCTCTTTGCTCTCCAGAGCCAGCTCTCTTGGTTGCCTAACAAACAGTCATTTCCTCTCCTTCTTTCCCCCCAGAGTCTCAATTTTGCAAAATTATCAGATGGTCACATACTGGGCTGGTGGTGCAATGGGGGTAGGGGGTTCTGAAACCCTCTCTCATGGTAGACATTACCTCGGGATCAATCACAGCCTGTGTTTGATCAACATGAGAGATGCCAATGCTATTTCGAGTGGGACAGCTCTTCATTATACAGCATCCCTAGTCCCTTTGCACTGTATGCCCATAGGACTTCCACTCCATCATTATAAACATCTAAAACATCCCCAAGAGTGCTTCCCAGCACCTGCCCCACTGTGGAGACTCACTGGGACTCTGAAACAGGGGTTGGCATGCTTTTTTTCTTCTGTAAAGGGCCAGCTACTAACGTCTAAACTTTGAGGACCCCATGATCTCTGTTGCAACTATAACTCGGTCATTTTAGCGCCCAAATCTGCCATATATAATAAATGGGTGTAGTTACGATCCATTAAAACTTTATTTACAAAAACAGGTGGTAGGCTGGATCTGCTCCATAGATCAGCTTTCCCAATGTCTGCAAGTCTAAATCAACCATGAGAATTCTCCAGACCAAGTCAATTCAGGAAAGGTATGGGATATGGTGATGATTCTAGTCAATGCAAGATTGGGGGATTCTGCTATGAGGACTCTGTGAAAATTCCCTGCACTCTCAAAAAGGGAGCCCTGGAGCCAGGCATGTTGATACATGCGTGAACTCCCAGTACTTGGAAGACTGAGACAGGAAGATCACAGGTTTAAGACCAACCTCAGCAACTTAGCAAGACTCTCCACAACTTAGCAAGACCCTGTTTTAAAATAAAAACTTTTTTTTTTAAAAAAGGGAACAGGGGTAGCTCAAAGGTAGAATTCCCCAGGGTTTAATCCCTGCTCCCTCCTTGTCTTTGATCTTTTTTTGTGTGTAGATATGATGTGTCATTCTGCAATCACAGAAATGCAGTCAAAGGCTGGGATGGATCATTGAAAAGACAGCAAGATTCAGAGAGCCTGAATCCCACTAAGCAATCTTAAAATGGCCTCATCTCTGCATTTCCTTCCCTCCTTCCCTCCTTCCATTCTCCCCTCCCTTTCATCTTTCCTTCCATACTAGAGAATGAACCCAGGATCATTCTACCTCCAACTATACCCCAACTCTTTTTATTTTTATTTTTTTAAATTTTGAAACAGGGTCTCATTACATTGCTAAGGGTCTCCCTAAGATGCTGAGGCTGGCCTCGTACCTGTGATTCTACTGTCTCAGCCTCCCAAGTACTGGGATTATAGGCATGCACCACCACACCCAGCTTATCTTTGCATTTTTTATGTGAGATAATATTTTGTCCTCCTTTTTAAGCTATCATTTGTTGTATTTTCTATTACTTGCTGCTGACAGCATCCTAATGAATACACGCTCCACTTGGCCGTAAAAGAATACAGATAATATATTTCTACCAGAATAAGAGTAAAGTATTCAGATGGATGCTTGTTACCTATTTCCAAAATTCAAGTGTTTTTTTTCTTTTTCATTATTATTATTATTATTATTATTATTATTATTATTATTATTATTTGCAGTACTGGGGATTGAACCCAGGGGCATTCTACCTTCCCGGCTATGCCCCTAGTTCTATTTTTTATTCTTTATTTTGAAACAGGGTCTCACTAAGTTGCAGAGAGCCTCGCTAAGTAGCTGAGACTGGCCACAAACCCGGATCCTCTGGTTTCAGCCTCTCTAGTCTTGGGATAACAAGTGTGCACCACTATACCTGGCCAAATTTTTATTTTGCAAACAACAGCCTTGTTGTTGTTCCCCCAATACTTCTCTGAATAAAAGAGAAATTACTGGAGAACAGTATGTTGACTGCTATCTCAGCTCCCCTTCCCTTTTTCCTCTATTCTACTAGACCCCTTGTTCTGAGGGTGAAGATCTCTGGGAAGGTGAGCCAGAAATGACATCTCTTTGCCATTTACTAGGTGGGCCAAAATGACCCATTTTGGTCAATGAGATTCATGATGCTGGAAGCTGTGAAGTGACCCATGACGTGACTAAGCCTGAGGCTAATGGATCAGAAAGTGGGAAAGAGTCTGGATCCTTGTTAACCTCTCTGAGATAATGAACCCCAATCCAGGAACCACCTATACCTCTAGGAATATATTGTTCATGCCACGGTTAATCAAGCATTCCTTTCTTTGAAGCATGAATAGCCTGATGAACTATAATAAGAAAGAATAAGGTTGCCATTTTGCACTTTAAAGCATAGTAGCTATTTAGATTATATAGACTACTAAGCATAGGCATCTTTAAACAAACTACCTCCACTTTATTGGAGTTTTGGTGTTGTAGTAAAGTTTTGACATCTACGCCCAAGGAAGTAGGTAGCAGCGGGATCACCAGTTGGGTGGGGCAGGAAGTCCACAGGCCCTTCTTTTTCCCTGGTCATCTTAAGCAAGCCCACTTTCCCAGTGTGGTTTCTGGGCTTCCTGTCAAAGGATCCACCTGTAGTAGCAAAACTACCAGGGGACAAAGGGGAGCCAGCTTGTTAGCACTTTGTTTTTAATCCTTTATCATATAGCACGTGTGGGTTATTATATCTTCTTTGTGGGAAAGAAAACAAGCATGCTAGGAGAATATAAACACTTAAAACACAGTGCCTATTTAAGCTGTTTGAAATCCATTTAGGAAGAACAACTGTTCTATACAGTAGGAACATTTATCCAGAGAAACATCTATAAATACAAACTGATACTGTCCAAAGCATTATTTGAGGAATTAAAAAAAACAGAAAGGTAAATATAAATATCATATGTGCATATACATAGATATATGCATATATATACACATATGCATTATATATGTACATACACACATATATATATATATATATATATATATATATATATATATATATATATATGCATGCAATTCCATTACCAAGAATAAACACCTGAAACACCTGATGACATAACAGGATAGGGCCAGGCAAACTTTCTGTAAAGAGGGAGATATTTTAGGCTTTCTGAGCAAGGTGGTCCCAGTCCATCCTCATGCAAACACAAAATTAATTGAATGAGCATGAACTGGGAACAGTGGTGCACTCTTGTAATCACAGCACTTGGGAGGCTGAGACCTTGTTTAAAAATTTCAAAAAGCAAAAAGGGCTGAGAATATAGCTCATTGGTAGAGCATCCCTGGGTTCAATCCCCAGTACCACAAATAAATAAATAAGAAGCGTAACTGGTATGTTACAAAAAAACACTAGTTATGGACACTAAAATTTGAATTTCACAATTTCCATGTGTCATGATATATTATTTTCATTTACTTACTTTATGTATTTATTGAGACAGGGTTTCACTAAATTGCCCAGGCTGATCTTAAACTTGTCATCCTCCTGCTTCAGCCTCCTGAGTTGCTGGGATTACAGGCTTGTGCCACTGCACATGGCTTCTTCTTTTGTTTTGTTTTGCTTTGCTTTTTGGAACCATTTAAAGATAGAAAAGCCACTCTTTGTTTAATACAAATACAAGCAACAGGTTGGATTTGGCCCATAGACAGTAGTCTGTCAATCCCTAACCTAGGATACAGTAAAAATTTTGAAATGACTCCCAGGTCAGCAATAAAACCAGGAATCCTGGACAGTACGGTGTTAGACACATATGTTTTTAAAGTGTTAACACATATACCTAGAATAGCTAGACTACTTGCCACATTACTATAATGTAAACAGAAGCTTACAGAGTTTACATGACCACATCAGCACCAAAGGGAGATAAACTAATGGACTAACCAGTAGAGAAGGATTAGATGCTTTATTGCCTCCTATGTGTTTCATCAACTTAGTTAAATAGCACTCTATCCTTCAGCCTGTCAACGGGATCTCAACCGGAAAGCCCAATTATGAACTAATGGCATCATAATCAAATTACAATCCTAAAGGAAACATCCATCAATGCATCCCCAGAATGTGCTGCTCCAAAATATCACAAAGTTGCCCCTTTGCTTAAAGGAAAAGATATCAGATGATAAGATTTTTAAGTTTGCTGTCAAAATTACTAAAATTTAAAAGGTTTACAAGATATGCATTTTTTTGCTGGGGCTTGGGGTACAAAAACTATTTCTGTTTATATTCCCATCAGAGAAAACCTTATCTAGATACAAAAAATGAGGGAATTTTGCTTCAGAGTGCTCAATTCAACATAAAGTCTGAGGTCATTTTTATAATAATATGATCTTCTAGCTTTATCTTAATTGGTAATAAAATTATCATTAAAATTTTATAGATCTGAAATTGGATTAAACTTTTTGATATATATTCTTAATATACTAAACTATCTCTTATGTTTCATTCATTCTAAATAGTTAAAACTAAGCCAGACGTGGTGGCACACACCTGTAATCCCAGTACTTGGGATGCTGAGGCAGGAGGATGATAGGTTCGAGGCCAGGATCAGCAACTTAGTGAGGCCTTAGTTTCAAAATAAAAAGGGCTGAAGGCATAGTTCAGTGGTCAGAATGTCCCTTGGTTCAATCCCCCATACTACCAACAAAAATAACTAAAACTAAGAAATTATAGGTTAGAACTGAGTAATTTATATTTTCAACATCTCATCACATTTAAAGAGATTATAGTTACTCAATTTTCCTTTCTGTTTTGTGACATGAGGGTTTCCCTAGGTTGCCCAGACTGGTCCCAAACTCCAGAACTCAAGTGATCCTCCTGTCTCAGGCTCCCAAGTAGCTGGGGATACAGGTGCGCACCACCATGCCCTGCCTTAACTCAAGTTAAGTAGGTTTTTTTCCTCCCTACTCCCCCATTTTTTTTTTTTTTGCAGTACTAGGGATTGAACCCAGAGGCATTTTACCTCCGAGCTACACCTCCAGCCCTATTTTTTATTCTTTATATTGAAACAGAGTCTCACTAAGTTGTGAAGGGCCTCACTAATAGCTGATGCTGGCCGTTAACCTGCTATCCTCCTGTCTCAGCCACCCAAGTACTGGGATTAAAAGTGTGTGGCACCACACCCGGCTCCCTATTCCTCCATTCTAATATCACTTTTTATCCATTTCTTTGAAGTATTTTTATGTAAATATAATCATATTTATTGATGTGTACCTTAATATCTTCGCTTAATGAATACACCATGGGGATGTTTATTACTACATAGAATGTTCCCTTACTCATTTTTTTTTTACAGCTGCATAGCATAGTGTTTCATGCTGGTTGTTTTATTTTTTGTGGTACGTGAGGTTGAACCCAGGGATATTCTACCTCTGAGCTACACTTCCAGTCCTTTTTTAAAATTTTTTTGTTTGTAGGTTGCTGAGAGTCTTACTACTTGCCGAGACTGGCCTTTAACCTGTGTTCCTTCTGTCTCAGCCTCCCAAAGACTAGGATTATAGAAGTGTGCCACCACACCCAGAATTTCATGTGGTTTTAATTTAAGTTTTCATGTATGAATTTTTTTAATTGCTCATTCTATGGTAAAATGATGGAATTTTTTTAATGAAATTAAATTTACATTAGCAAGATGCTGTTTCTAAATAAACAAATAAATAAATAAATAAATAGGACTGGGTATGTAGTTCAGAGGTGGAATGTCCCTAGGTTCAATCTCCCTTACCAAAAAAAAAAACAACAAGAAAATGTAAAATTAAATTTAGAGGTAATATCATATCTTCCCCCATGTTACAAATACAGAAACAAAGAATCCACTTGCTCAAAATCTACCTGAAGTTCCAACTACCATTACTCAAGCTTGCCTCCCCACCCACAGCTTCATCAGGTTAACTGGCATGACAAATGCTGCTTGTCAACTTTAATCCTTCTGAGGAACGAGAATGCTCACAATTTTAGCATAAAATGTGAATATCATTTTAATGGCATCTCAAACTACCTTCTGACGTTTATAGGTTTTGAAATAGTCAGTATGCTCTTATTAATGTCTTCAAAAATCTGCCCATGAAATCCAAAGACTGGAAAGATATTCATCACGTTGTTATCCAAAGCAAAACACTGGAAACAATCTAAATGTTAATGAAACAGGAAATCATTAAGTAAGCGGTGGTACAAGTAGCTGCTAATTTCATATTTACAAAGAATGGTTAATGATATGGAAATATAACATTCTGTAAATCTTACAGATTTGTATATTTATAGTGCCTATGTGAAATAGATGTTGAGGTTAAAGAAAACGGAAGGTTCACCAGGTATGTAGTGGCATAGGCATATAATCTCAGTACTTAGGAGGCTGAGATGGGAAGACTGCAGGCTCAAGGCATGCCTTAGCAATTTAGCAAGACCTCATTTCAAAATAAAAAATAAAAAGGGCTGGGGATATAGCTCAGAGGTAGAATGCACCTGGGTTCAATCTTCAATACCAGAAAACAAAGTTTGGGGGGTAGGCTAAGTGATTATACTAGGCTTGTGGAATTGCAAATTTTTATATATTTTTCCCTTTGTATATTCTGTGTTTTCAAAATTTTTACCATAAAGGTCATACTTTTGTAATCAGAAAAACATGTTAGGAACCTGTCACTATTGTTGCTTAGATCCTTGAATTTATGTGGGTATCCCAGAATTAGTATCTTTAAAATTCAAGTTCAGGCTGAGACAGGAGGACCACAGATTTAAGGCCAGCCTCAACAACTGAGTGAGACTCTCAGCAATATAGTGAGGCCCTGTTTCAAAACAATAAATAAAACAGGGCTGGGGATATAGCTCAGATGTAGAATGCCTCTTTGTTCAATCTCTAGTATAAAAAAATTTCAAGTTCATTTTTAATAGGTAATATATGCCTACAGTTCAAAATCAAAATAAATAAAATATAAAATGTGAACAGGGACATAGAACCCATATCCCCATGTACCCCAGTCCCTCACAAATCACCTTCTTCACCACTGCATTACAGAATGAAAAACTATCATTAATTTTTTGTATATCCTTCCAGTTATTTTTATGCAAATACTTGAATATATATATATATATACATATATGTATATATATAATTCCCTACCTTTAAAACATATGTGTACCTTATTTCTTAATACTTATTGAATGTGTACAGCCATCTTTCTATATTTCTGCAAAAAGCATTTCCTTCTTTTTTTCAGAGCTGTGCTGTATTTCATGTTATTTTTAAGCTCTCATAGATCCATTTTTGTGATCATTCAGTGTGTTATCTTAAAAAAGCAAAATAAAAAATTTACTCTAGGTCAAATATATACACTTTAGCAAGATAATGCCTTTCATTTGATACAGTGAATAAATACAGTATTCCATTTTCTGGTTTTTACTTCATTTTCCCAATGTACAGTGTGAAAAATATCCTGACCAAAGTTTCTTTAATATCACACATAAGTACACAAGCTTCTCATGATCAAATCCTTAAATATTTTACAAGCATTATCTACAATTCTCTTTTGGTAGTAGAAGTGCAATGTTTATAATTGGAAAGTAGGGTTTTCAGGGCTAGACAGGAAAGAAAATGAGTATGAGCCAGGCCTGGTGGCATATGCCTGTAATCCCAGTAGTTAGGAGGCAGAGAAAGGAGGGTTGCAGGTTTGAGGCCAGCTTCAACAACTTAGTGAGACTCTATTTCCACAAGTAAATAGGGCTAGGGGGTGTAGCTCAGGAATAGAGTGTTCCTAGATCCCAGGACTGAAAAAAAATCAGTAGGTAAAGAAAATCAGGATGAGAATAAAAGGATAGAGGCCCATATGTAGGGCTTTTCCCAAGCTACACCTTACCGCTGAGTACACAATGGGTCCAATAAACAAGCAGCAAGGAAGTACCCTAATATGCTGAATGAAGGTCAGAAGCAGGCCTACCTGTGATCATCAATATTTGACACCATGTGGAATGCAGTATGGTTTTACTGATTGATTCATAATGCAACAAATGCCAACTACTATGGACAAAGCACGTTTACTACAAAGGGGCTTTACCCTCAAAAACCTCATAAACAAGACAATACAATACTAATTTCAATTATAAAGCAATATATAAATCGGATATGGTAGTACGAAGCCTGTACTCCCAGTACTTGGGAGGCTGAAACAGGAAAATTGCAGGTTTGAGACCAGCCTCAGCAACCTAGCAAGATTCTCAGCAACCTAGCAAGACCCTGTTTAAAAACAAAACATAAAAAGGGTTGGGAGTATAGCTCAGAGGTAGAACACCCCTGGGTTCAATCCCCAGTACTAAAAAAAAATAAATATGGCAATTTATACCAGTCAACTACTGCCATGATAAAGCTGTATAACATGGCATCCTATGAGAATAAACATCTAATTTCTTGCTTATAGATTTGCCGGATGGTGTTGCTCCAAGGGAAATCAAGCTTCTGGGATCAGTGGGCTACAACAGGTAGTCCTCCATACAGTAATGTTAGAAGCTATAAAGGAATGCACAAGTCTTTTACCAAAACTGAAACTCTGTAACTCCTGCTCATGATCCATTGGCCAAAGCAAGTCATTTGGAAAAGCCCAACACAATGGGACAAAAGTATGGTCCACCTCTACCAGGAGGAACTACAGGTCACACAGAAAAGGCTTGGATTCAGGGAAAGTTTAAGAAGTGACAACAAGAGTACAATCTGACACACAGTGAAGAAATGTTATGAGAAGGGTAGGGTGTGGGATGTCCCCCAGAGACAGGAAACACTACAAAATTCCCCAGCCTCCCTCACAGTTACATATGGCCAGAGTTCTGGTTAATGGAATGTGGATAGAATGATGTACTTCAGTTGGGACATGTCCCTTAAAAAAACCTCCCACTCAATCATTCACCATTTCTCTCCCCTCATCTGTCAGCTGAGCACTAACATGCAGGTAACCTTGCATCTCATGTGGAAGATTAGAAAATCTATCTTCTAAGTCCCCTGAATAACCATATGTGGCAGAGAGCCCCCACCCCATCAGCAACACCTGTTTGAGACTTCAAATGAACAAAAATAATTAGTCATTATAAATTGAGGGGTTAAAATGTTCAAGAAGATTATTTCAAATCTTATAAAATGCTGGTTGAGCTATTTAAACCATGATTGGGAGGTTGGAGAAGGCTACATAGAATAAACTGAAAGATAAACCAGGTGCGGTGGCGCATGCCTGTAATCCCAGTACTTGGGAAGCTGAGACAGGAGGATCCCAGGTTCAAAGGCAGCCTCAGCAACTTAGTGAGACTCTGTTTCAAAATAAAATAAAATGGGGCTGATGGTATAGTTTAGAGGTAGACTACTTCCGGGTTATACTTCCAAGTTTAGTCTCCAGTACTCCAGTACCCCAGTACCAAAAAACAATACCTGAAACATAAACCTGGTGTGAAGGTGAATGCCTGTAATCTCAGTACTTGGAAGGCTGAGACAGGAGGATCTCAAATTCAAGGTCAGCCTGGGCAATTTAGGGAGATCCTGTCTCAAAATTTTAAAGAAGGGCTGAGTGTATAGCTCAATGGAAGAACACCCCTGAGCTCAATCCCTAGTACTTTTTTTTAACTTTTATTTACTGGTAGTAAATAAAAGTAAAAAACAAAAAATCAAATGGGCTCTAGTTTGCCAACCCAGGCCCTATGCCAAAAGTGGGGTATTATTACCTTGAGCCACAATTCAGTTGGATATGTGAGGGGCTTAGGACAAAATTAATCCCAGATGCCACCCACTTCTACCAAGGTCAAGAGTGGCAATTAGGACTGTGAATTTCCTAACAGATAAGCAAGTGCCCAGGACTCCAGTTAGGAAAGCCCTTATGAAATCACCATAGCCATAAGAGTGATCCAGTATAGAATCCACTGACCAACCCAGATTCAGCCAGAGCTGTATGGTCACCATCACACCAGTCTTTCACCAGCTAAATCATCTTGCCCATGCTGGCCTTGAACTTGCAAATCTCCTACCTTAGCCTCCTAACTATCTGGTATTAGCTGAGATTTTAGGCATGTACCACCTCGCCCAGCTCTATTGCTTTCTTTTAACCCATTAAGTCCCAAGTTTTCAATTCTGTAAATATTTCAACAAAATGGACACGAGTATATTAAAATAGGTTGGATGCAGGGCGTGGTGGTGCACACTTGTCATCCCAGTACTTGTGAGGCTGAGAGAGGAGGATCACAAGTTTGTGGCCAGCCTCAGCTACTTAATGAGGCCCTCTGCAACTTAGTGAGACCCTGTTTCAAAATAAAGAATGGAAATAGGGCTGGCAGTGTAGCTTGGAGGTAGAATGCCCCTGGGTTCAATCCTCAGTACTTCAAAAAAATAAATAAATAAAATAAAATAGGTTGGAAATAATCGGGTACTATAGCACACACCTGTAATCCCAGTACTTGAGGGGCTGAGTCATGAGGATTGCAGGTTTGACGACAGCCTCAGAAATTTATCAAGACCCTCAGCAACTAAGTGAGACCCTGTTTCAAAATGTAAAGGGCTTGGGGGTATAGCTCTGAGGTACACTGTCCCTGGGTTCAAACTTCAGTACTAAAAAAAAAACCTTTTTTAATAGGTTGTTTGGAAATCATAATCTAGAGTATATATAGAGAAAGTGTATATGTATGTATATATATACACATATATTACAAACATATGTATATATATAAAATTTGAAAGCTATATATATATGTGTGTATATACAGCTTTCAAATACTCTAAATACAGCTTTAAAATACTTTAATCATTCACCATTATTTTCCTCAAAAGAAAAGAACTCTAAAAAATTGATATTTATTTCAAAAGTTACATATATTGTATAATTGTTGCTCAAATTAAAGTTTTTATAGGTGTCTCACATCTGGGACTTAAACAAGTTTTAAACTCATCTGTGTTAGATAATCATCATGTTTTTATTTTCAATTAGGCAAATCTCACAAAATTTATGAAACATAACAATAACCAAAATAAAAATTAAAACCCTAAAGTAAATCATAATTATAAGCATGCTACTGTTCCTTTTCAAGCTTTGGAAACATTTCCTTCATAAAAATTATTGTTTTCCTACCATACAGAAAGGATTCCTAAAATACTGACATCTATAAAAATACATTTTAATGTAATCATAACTTGCTTGTTGAAGTGGTAAAACACAGGCTTCTTAGAAGTATAAGTTGATGACTTTTAACCATCAATCACAGAAAAAAATATGCTTCAAATGTCAAAATAGAAATAAAAGCTTATTCTCTGGGGCTGAGACCAAAAACAGGCCATTTTTTTTTAAAACGTGTGCATTCAAGAAATACTGATCATGATAATTGTTCAGCTAAAGAAATATGATTGTTTATTTGAAATAAGTATTAGAGTGGATTATAAGTGACTTCACTCACTAATTACTTAGTATAGCGTATTTAGCATATGCCAAATATTATAAGCCATACTTGAAAATGTTTTTGAAAGAACAGTTCAGGCAGAGAAACCCTTCTCACTTTTTGCCAGGAAAAAAAATTGGAATGTTAACTGTTATCTAAAACTAAGGCTTAGATTTCTTCAAGATAACTTCAGAGCTTCAGTACATAATGACCTAAATTACTCAGAAGTCAGGCTGCATATTTTTTATATGTTTTCACTAATGGTAGTCTATAGTTTTTTATTACAATGCTCTCAGTCAAATCATCAAAAAGGGAAGTTAAACTCAATTCCAAATTGATTCTGCATACCTGGATTCCTCTGCCTACAACTAAATCCACTTATCTAGTTGTGTGTTATTGTTTTTTTTTTTTTTTTTTCCATTTGGAAACAGATTACGGAAGGTCATTAGCCATTAGGACCAGATGGCTCAAGTGTACTGTAAGGAAATACTCGGCATTCTTCTGTGGATTGACTATCAGTTCACCAGCATACGTTGGCTGAAGCTTTAAAAGTATTATTGCCCATTCTCTTTCCATCCATGTTGAACTAGAATTTTAAAGGCCTATGGAAGGCAAGCATCCCTCCAACAAGTAACTCTCCAGCTCAAAGTGAGCAGGCCAACTTGATGACCAAAGATAAGTATGCATCATTTTCCCAAGTACTATGAATACCGGTAGGACAATTATGACCACTTTTAATGGTCAGTTTTGAATAGTTGAATAAATAATTGGAAATCAGAAGTTTCAAGAAAGATAAGATCTAAGCAGGACATGTGGGTGCATGCCTCTAGCCTTTAATCCCAGTACTTGGGAGGCTGAGATAGGAGGATTGCAGGTTCGAGGACAACCTCAGCAACATAGCGAGGCTCTCAGTAACCTAACAAGACCCTGTTTACAAATAAAAAATAAAAAGGGCTGGGGGTGAAACTTGGACATAGAATGCCCCTGGGTTTAATCTCTAGTACCACACACAAAAAGTAAACATTACTTGTGAATGTGCATTAGTGAATTGGGGCACTTCATATGCTCAATTTGACGTGGGTATCCAAATGTCCACATGTGCATTGATAATGATAAAGAATAGAAAAAGGAATAGTTTAATCCAGGGGTTGGTAGGCTTTTTTGGTAAAAGCCAAACAGTTGGGAGGCTGAGATAAGAGGACAGAAGGTTCAAGGCCAGCCTCAGCAACTTAGGAGACCCTGTTTAAAAATAAAGATAAAATAGGGTTAAGGGTATAGCTCAGAGGTAAAATGCCCTTGAGTTCAATCCCTAGTACCACCCCTTTCCTCTCCCCCCAAAAAATCAAATGATAATATTTTAGGCTTTGTGGGCCATAACATCTCTGGGGAATCTATTCAACTTTGCTGTTGTGGAGCAAAGGCAGCCATAGATAATACATAAATTAATGAGCAGGTCTGTGTGCCAATAAAACTTTATTTATAGATACTAAAATTTTCATTTCTTTTCACTATTGTGTTTTGTTTGTTTGGCTTTCTGCTTTTTATCATTTCAAAAGAAACTATCCTTAGCTCATAGGTTGTACTATAACAGTCAGCAAGCTAGATAACCCCTTGGATTAACCGATTCATAGTTTTCTTTCCTTTATATGATATTAGCTTTCAAGGTTCAAGATCACTTGATGGTATATAAGTGGTAAGTTTCAAGACTGTACATTTGAACAAACTCAAAAAATAGTCTCAATTTTTCTTATTCTGCCAAGTGTGAAGTCAGTGTTTCCAAAATCATTCTTTAAATATATATTTCTAGTGGCTGGGGTTGTTGGGGTTGTAGCTCAGTGGTAAAGCACTTGACTAGCATATGGGAGGCCCTGGGTTCCAACCCCAGCACTGCAAAAGACATATTTCCAATTCACCAATAATGTATATTCCTTTCCATCTAAACTTCCATGGGAAATCGCAAATGGAATAATAAAGAATATATTAATAAAGGTGAGCCGGGCGTGGTGGCGCACGCTTGTAATCCCAGCATTCGGGAGGCTGAGACCGGAGGATCCGGGTTCGCGGCCAGCCTCAGCTACCTAGTGAGGCACTCTGCAACTTAGTGAGACCCGGTTTCAAAATAAAGAATAAAAAATAGGGCTGGGGGTATAGCTCGGAGGTAGAATGCCCTGAGTTCCATCCCCAGTACCGCAAAAAATAAAAAAATTAAAAAAAAATAAAGGTGAACTCTGTGTGTGTGTGTGTGTGTGTGTGTGTGTGTGTGTGTGTGTGTGTGGTGTAAAGGCAGAGAATGAACGAACAGCTGGAAAGGCCATAAGCAGAAGTGAGAATTTCCAGGTCATGCATTTAAAGTACAAGTAAGTTTCATGGAAGCTGACAGTCTCTACTAAATCCTCAGAGCAAGAAGGTGAAATTCACTTATCCCAGAGAGAGAGAGAGAGAGAGAGAGAGAGAGAGAGAGAGAGAGAGAGAGAGGGGGAGAGGGAGAGAGAGAAAAGAGGGGCTTGAAATGGTACAAAGTCTGAACGAGATGCCTTCTCCCAAAACTATGAGCAACTAGACTTTCACAGCTGCATACTAGCAACCCCTGAGAAACTTGAGTTAAATATTCCTAAAACAGGAATCTAGTTCTGTTATGAAACTCCATCATTTCACCTCTTGACAGCCACAAAAATCAGCAGAACTCAGAAAGGACTCAGAAGATGAGCAAGTAGCATTTTTAATAAAATTCAAATCCAGAGTCTTTGGGGTTTTTTCATTGCTAGCCTCCAGAGCTCGCTAGTATCAGCAACATTAATGCAATTACTCAGGTAAAAATAGAGGAGATGGGAAAACTCTGTCCTTCTGCATTTCTTCTTCCCCTTTCCCTGGGAAATTTTTAATTCTCAATAATTGAAAGGGAAAAGATAGAAGTTTCATAGTATCCAAATAGATTTTTAATAAAAACCAAGGGAAACTATAAATAGGTATTTTAAAATTCTTCCTCAGATGTACTGGTAATAAAATTCACAGGCTTTATTCTGACAGATATTAGTCACTGCTATATACTATGAAGTAACTGATACAACTGTAAAAAAAAAATGCAAAATAAAGTATCTCCAAAATGTACCTATTTCTATAAGAAATAATCTTCATATTAGTAGTTGAGACTCACTCACTATCTCAGAGTGTGCCATTTTGCTTCAAGAAAAGAAATGAAGTCAGGCACTTGATTCATGGGCACACTACTCAGTTTAATAATACCCCTATGAATTTTGGGTTTCAAATCACCTCCCCAGGCAAAGGGGGCATAATCGTATGTTTTTCTACTGAACTGCATTCTTCTATAAACATTTGAAAGAGTGCATCTGCTTTACAAATGAAATAGTCAATACAAAGAGCAATAACAATAAAAATACATGCCTATTTTTATACTATTACTGGTTTATAAAGCAATCATCTGTAATGCTCTCATCTACAAGGATGGAAAATGATATATAACTGTTACCAAGGAAACAAGTGAAGTAACACTGCATGTAAACTATCAAGCAGTTTAATAACCAGAAAATTAGAAGAAAAAAAAACCTTCAGATAGAACCATGACACATGATGCCACCCACGATGGATGTGATCAAGGGTCATAATTTGCACACATGGTGTAAAGGGTCAAAACTATTTTCTAGTTATTCCAATATTTGGTGATAAGTTTTTTAAGTAATTATCAAAAGATGGTATTGAGTTCTTGAGGGGCAATTTTAATTCTGATTTTTCACATGATGAAAGAGACACAGATTCTATGAACAAATGGTTAAAAGTAGTTGGGAAAGTCAAAATGTGAGGTTTATTAATTCTCCTGTGGATTAACTTGGAATGCTCTGTAATTACCACTATCTTTACTCACAGATAGGACACTTGGCAAATATCTGTTAACTGCAAAGGCTTTTGGAACCACAATTTGCAAACTCAAGTTCATAGGAACCAAAGGCAAGGCTAACACCCAGGATAACCCTGTGTGTTTGCCTCTAAACCAAGAAAAATTTTAAGTACCCAAGTAACCACGCAGATCAAAGCTAAATCCTTTAGGAAGATTATCCATTCTGAAATCAAGAAAATCCTGCAGTGTAAGCACTTTTACACTTAGCTTTGGAGAAAAGAACTTGATTTCTGAAAGTGCTTAGAACACATGCACAAGACTATCTTCCTTCTAGGGCAGAAACTAGCAGCTGCAGACCATTCCTGCAGGCTGTTGTCCTCCTAAAGGTATCTATTTCTGTTGGGGGACCATCCTTAAGCTCACACTGACAAGAAGGAAGAATTCCGTGGATGGCAGATTTCTTAATTGGCACATTGGCTCAGAGGATGTGAACCTTACTTGCATGGATATAAAGACTATCTATGGGGAGGGAAGGGAGCAGGGTGGTAACTGAAGGGAAATACAAGACAATGCTACATGCATATATGTATCTATAACATTGAACCTCACTATGGTGACATATAAGTACAATTCATCATCACCACCACCAACAACAAAAGAATAAACACCCCACTGGATCACACTGACAATAGTGAAATTTGTACAGATTTACTAAATTTTAAACTCTGATAAAATAATAAGATACAAATCCCTACCCCCCACACACACACATACACACACACACACAGCCTGGTTTGGGTTTTACCAATTCTCAGATCTGTGAATATCATGAAGGTATCCTAATATTTAGTAAACTGAGTATAAAACCTCATTTCACTGACATACCACACTGATCTCTCCAAGCTCCAAGGTTCAAGGACTAAATCTCAGGGCTCTAGATGTTTGGGAGCTCTAGAGGTTTTGTTCATCTCATTGGTTTTAGCATTTGAGGCCACCAAACGGTCTCTTGTTTACTTTTGACTCTTGGTTGAACTTCTCTCTCCGTTTAGTGACATTTCTGTCCATGGCACAGAGGGCACCAATCTCTAAACTTGACCATAGTGATTCCCCATCCATGGTTCATTATTTGACAACTGTTTCTAATCTAGCCCTAGGCAGGAGCATGCAGGAAGTTAACGGTACAGTGGTATGAAGCCCTGGCCCTATGTGAGATCAGTGTGAAACCAAACAATTCGCTACACTACAGTCATCCACTGTTTAACACATCAATCTTCTGATCTGCAGAGACCTCTCGTGGGCGGCTCTAAGACTCATATTTACCTATCACCTGTGTACCTCCGGATCTACCCAGAGTAAGTTAACAGGAGCCCTCTTCCCCGGGGAAATTTGCCTGTGACAGGAAGTCTGGCCCGTGGGAATAGAGGGCAGGTAGAGATGGACAGGAAAAACAAAGACCTGTGGATGTTGAACAGAGGTCCATCAAAATGGCAACATCCAAACCGAATGGTTCTGAGGTGGCCCAAAAGAAATCTAGCAAAGCAAAGTCAACACACTTTTCTGCCTCAGGGTTTTGGAGGCTGCTCAGAGCTGCCTGATGCAATCAACACATCTCACTGACATTAAAGAGTGAAGGGAAATCTAGAATTATCCTCTGTATATTGCAAACATGTCTTTTAGTTGCACCCTGGAAAAAGCCAACTGTCTACCTCCTGGGTCCTGCCTCTCTAGAGCTCCCAGGGACAGAGGGCTGGTCCTTCTAGAGACTCGGGCATGGTTTTCTAAGACCTCTCATATTTGGCTCTTCCCAGTTAATGCCACCAGCCCCAGACCCTACTTTTTGTGGGTTAGATGAAGACACTGCTCTGACCAGGTAACACCTAGATGGCCCCAATGAAGAAATGTCCCTCTTCTGTCAGCACTGCCGGAGAAATCTGCCTGAGTTGACTGTTCTTCAGTTTCAACAACATGGCTACTTAGGAGCAAATCTTGAAATCTTTCAAGGCTTAAGAATATAGTTACTTAAAGAAAGGGTCAAAATCTTTTTCTTCCATCTCCATGACTTTGCCAGCTGGGTCACTGCTGGAAACACCTGAGTCAACCTACAAACTGACTTTTCTAGGGTGTGGAGGTCTAATTCAGGGGTGGCAGGAAAAGGGGGCACTTTTGGTCGCTGCTGTCTGGAAGACAGTCACCCCTGCTCCAAGTACTCCTGGCTTTCTCCAGCAGTAACAATTACAACCATCTTCTTTGGGCCCTGAATTATACATGTGACCCCAGGCACCACTGGGGCTTTTCCTAAGGGAAAACATGCCGCCGTGAATATCTGTGTGTGTGTGTGTGTGTGTGTGTGTGTGTGTGTGTGTGTGTGTGTGTGTGTGTCTTCTCTGCGTGTGGTCTACACCCATGGGTACACAAGCCCCACCAACCAGTTAGAAATTAAGTTGATCGCGGCAGACCCTGGCCACCCGGTTCCAGTCCCAGCTGGAGCCTCCTAGCTCTCCCTCAGCTTTTGCTTCTCCCCAGCCTCCCCCCCAAATAAAGCCCCAACTTGCCCGTGGCGGCGGCCCTAGGTGCAAAAGGAAACAGCTTGGTCCCTACCTCGAGAGCTTGGCAATCTTCACAAAGCTGAAGACATCCATGCAGGCGGCGGGGGACCCCAGAGCTCCGCAGCTCGCCCCTTCTCACGCCAGCAACGGCAGCCTCAGCAGCCCCATGGCCGGGACCTCAGTGCGCCCGGGGCTTGAGTGGCGGCGACGGCGGGTGGTGGCGGCGGCCCGGGAGAGACTGCACTTGGAGGCGGCGGCTGCTACCCCCCTCCGGCCGTGAGCTGCGTGTGCATCCCCGGGCAGGACCATTGATGGGCGCCGGCGCTGGGAAAACTCAATGGAGAGGGAGTCGGGCAGGGCGCTAGCGGCGGGGTGGGGACGGGGAGGGTGGCCCCCGCGGTGCGCCCCGCCCCGTGCGCACGGGCCCTGGGGACTGCCCGCCGCCCAGCGAAGGCAAGGCCGGGATCAGGGGCGCTGCTCTTGCTCCCCCGTGCCCCACGCGCCGAGGAGCGCAGTCCGAGTCGAGAGGCGGCGGGCAAGCTTGGCACAGGCGCACGCACCCCTCGCAGCACTGCAGCTGCCTTCCTGCCTCCTTCCCCAAGCCGAGTCCCCGCTCCTCTCCCCACCCCCACCCGCCCGGGGGGAGGGGGCACTCTCCTGTCACCCGCTTCTCGTGCCTCCAGATCTTTCAGGTCTGGTCTAACAGTCTATGGCACACTGGAAGACGGTGCACGCTACCCAGTCTTTGCAAACCTAAGGAGAGCGGTGCAGCCGCAGGCTGCCCAAAGCCGGTTCGTTCTGTAAACAAAACTAGCGATCTGGAAGGAAGGAGCTGGGTTGACAGAGACTAGATCCCGAGTCCTAGGGAAGGGAAGGGAGATGCACCGCACAACGGGCTGGATTCGGAAAGCGCAGAGTTTTCACTCCTTTCCCCCCCAACTGCTGGGCAAGACGCGACATCTGGGCTGGCGGGGAAGGTGTGTTCTTTGGACAGCGGCACACAGCAGCCTGCGCGAAATAAGCACCTAAGCCAGGAGGAGCTGGGGAGGGGGTGTGGGGAGGGGTAAACACAGCTGTTCCTTACTAGAGGATAGAGCCGAGGGTCCCGGGAGCTGGTGCTGCGGAGGCTAATTTGATTGGGGCTCGGATCTAAAGGCAGATGAGAACGGGGGTCTGGCCGCAGAGCGAGCTGCTTTTTCAAATTGAGCGGTGCGTGAAGACGGAGAAAGGAATAAATAAATAAACCTTGAGCGAGAAACAAAATCACACAAACACAGACACTCACCTTAGGCAGAGTAAACTCCAAGTTGCGGCCATTTAGAACTCCGAATCTTCTCTTTTACATAATTGTCTGGGGCGATCGCGCCCGTGCATTAACTCAATTTTATCTTCCGGGAGGCTGAGGCTTCCCTGGGCCCCTTTTTCTTCTTCTTTCTCTTGGAGTCTCAAGGCCTCTTCTTCCAAAATCCTTTCAGGATTTCTCCCTAGACCCCCCGAAGGTCCGCGGGCGGCACAAAGTGTGTGTTCTCCCACCCGGCAGGCAGAGCGTTCACCTGGTGGCAAGGGCCACCGCAAAGAAACCGAACCACCCTCGAAATGTTGGAGGATCTAGCCAGTGCGGCTGGCTCTCTGAGGGGATTAAGGAAAAGGAAATAGGTTTAAACTTCCCAGACTTCTGCTCCTATCCTGGTCTGCTGTTATATTTAAAGTCTTCAATATTCAAGCCTAGTACTTCCACGTCGTTAGGATTTTTTAAGGCATTTCTTTCAAAATTCCATATAAAATCAGAAGCGCAATCTAAATGATTTAAAACTCAGGCATGAAAGGACATATTTTTCGGAGTAAACCGAATCCGTTTTCCTTTAGCTTCTTTGCAGGCAGACTGGTGTTAATGTCACCAATGCAGTGACTTCTCATGGATCAGAGGAGTTGAGAGGGACCTTGGCCTTTGAACCCCCCTATTGTTTGTGTAAAATAATTATAGTTTGGGTCTGTGCTGTGCGTTATAAATTTTAAAGCACTTTTGCATTCGAGTCTCATAGCAACCCTGTCATATAAGTAAGGCAATGAGTTTCATAAAAAAAAAATCTTTTCTTTTTATGCCACAATCTATTCTCAATGTGCCAGAGAGTTTTTTTTTTAAAACGTGGGTCAGATAAGGTTACTTGTCTAATCTAAACTCTACAAAAGCTCTTCATTCTTCTTTGAGCTAAAGTAGAACTCCTAAGATAGCCAACAAGGCCCCAGATACCTTGGCCCTCCATCTCTCTGACTCTGTCTGCCTCTTCCCCTTTATCCCTCCATCTTCCCCCATCCTCACTGGGCTTCAGCAACCCTGACCTCTGTGCTATTCTTCAAACTCTACAAATACCCTCCAACATTAGGCTCTTTGCAATGGTGGTTCCCTCAGCCTAGGATGCTCTTCCTTTGTATATTTACACAGCCAGCTGTTTACCCTATCAAGTCTTCACACAAGTATCACTTCCAAAGAGCCACCTCTGAAAAACCTATAAGAAATTGCAAGTCCCTCATGCCCTGGATTCCAAGTCCCCTGAATTGGTTATTTGGGGGGTTTCTTTTGTTCCATTTTCTTGTTTCCATAGTACTTATTGTGCACTACCACACTATATATTTTTATCATTATTGCTTCTCTTCTGAATCTTCTCCTGGAATGAAAGTTCTACAGGGGCAAGAATCTTTGTCTAGCTTTTTCATCCATGGATTCCAAATACCTACGTGTAGAAGTGTCCCAGGAGAAGAGTTGATTTTATGAAGGGTATGAGGAGTTTCCAGAGAGGAGAACTCACCTTAGGACCAGCAGGGCCTTGACTTACATGAAGGAAAAGTACTTTAGCATGTGCCAGTCAGAGACACAGACAGAGGTTTATATAGGCAAGAAAGAAATACATATTCAAGGGAGGATACTGGCTATCTCAAGAGAGAGATGCATTTTGGGGGTTCATGGCTCTTCCTTTAAAGGAAACTTGGGGAAGAGAAGGCATAGAAAGGTTACAAGGATAGCACCAGTCTATTGATCACAAGCAAGTTTATCATGGTCTGGTCATTTTCAGGATCCTTAGGCTGATGGTGGTCTCCATCATTTGATGAGTAGATGAGCTGGAAATTCCCCCAGATTATAGGCTTCTCACTATATCATATCTGTCTTGTTGACTGCACAGGACAATTATAGCTTTGTTTTGTTCACTTTAAGATCTACAGATGTCCCAGGAATTTGGGAGAGACAGACTTGGGAGAGAGAACTGATTTGGGGAGTAAAGGTCTGAGGAACTTTAGCACCAGGCTTTTATATTAAAGTTCTATTTTACTTCTCCTTCCTTTCTACCTATTTTATTTCTTCTATCCTACAACAGAAGGACTTTATAAATATTTGTCGAATGAATGAATTGTATGCTCATTAAATTCACAGCCAAAGCAAAGCTGGCAAGCATCCCTGTGAGTCTTGATACCTGTATGACTTCAGGGTGGAAATTTGTACCACTCTTTCCCAGTGTCCTCTGTCCTCCTTTGGGTTGCTAATGATGGCAATGTAAGTCTTCTAATGTTCTCCAGTTACATTTTCCCTTGACCCGTGCTACCCTTCCTTCCCTAAGAGAGTTGCCAACAACATCTTTCCTTATCTCTGACTCAATATCTGGCATCACAAGACCACCTCTTGATTGAGAAAAAAGAAGAAATCAATGCCTCTGGAGAATGTGTTTTTAAAAAGTGCCTCTTTACAAGAAAATAACAATTGAGATGCTCTTTATAAAGAATGCTCTATTAATCAAGAACTATTAGGGGTTATGCTGGACATGGTGACACACAACTGTACTTGGGAGGCTGAGACAGAAGGATCATAGGTTCGAGACCAGCCTCACTAAGTTAGCAAGACTCTCAACAACTTTGTAAGACACTGTTTCAAAAAGTAAATAGTAGACTGAGCTAGGATGCTTTGGGTTCAATCCCCAGTACAAAACAAAACAAAAAGATTTTAAAAAAAAGCAACACAGAATTATTAAGGGCTGAGTGTATAGCTCAGTAGTAGCACACATGTTTAGCATGTACACAGCCATAAGTTCAATCCCTAGTACAAAAAAAAAAAAGAATTATTCTAGACACCAAATATGTAGTTATTCAGAACAATGAAAGTGACAGGAAATCGGCATTGTTTTTACTTATAGAGAGACAGCCCCCCTTCAAGACATCTGGTCTACCTGGAACAGCTTGCTACTGGGTTTCTTTCTGTGCCAATTTCTGCACTACAATTATGAATGGCACAGATGCTGGCTCTCCATAACAAAATAGTCACCAGGGAAAATGACTGGCTTCTACAGGTTTTTATACTCCTCTGATATAGTAATTATCTAGTATGCTTTCTAATGGATTGATAGCATTTTATAAAGCAAAGAGGTCTCCCCCTCCTCCTTTGTTTCTCATTAATGTAAAAATGGAAGAATCTGCTCCCTTGAAACATGCTAACACAGCCAGTTTATACCTTTGAGCCATCCTGGCAGACAGGCAGAGATTTGAGTAGCTGGTCTCTAAGCTCTGTCCTCCCTGTGCCAGGTGTGTGTGTGTGTGTGTGTGTGTGTGTGTGTGTGTGTGTGTGTGTGTGTGTCAGAGATTGGGAGAGCTTTCTTTGTCTACAGCATGAAATGAATCTGCCTAAATAAACAAAAGCCAAGGGGTTGGATCTGGAGGACCTATGTGATTTTCTGAAGTTTTAGCTCCAGTCTGGACAATTTCTAAGGCCCCTACTAGATCTTGTAGAGATCTATTCATCACAAACTATATATTCCAGTCTGGAGTATTGACTTAATTTGCTTAACTTACATTCAAGTTATATTTGGTCATCTCTGAAAAACAAATACACTACCATATAGTGTTTCATGTAAGAGATTCAGGGTCATCAGAGCCAGAACAAGAATCTGTAATTGCTCTGAGACTCAGTTTTCTCACCTGAAGTATATCCCTACCTTACCTAGAATGAGCACTGGAAATTGTGATACATGGAAATTGAAGTCCATGGATATTAAATATAGAAGGATTTCCACAATTGTCTTGACCTTTGGCAGTACTGTTAGGGAAAGTTTCAGCCTTTCAGATCACTACTTAGCGGCACAAGCCTGTGATTCCCAGCTACTTGCTTGGGAAGCTGAGGCAGGAGGATCACAAGTTCGAGACTACTTGATCAATCCAGCAAGATACTGTCTTAAAACACTATTTTAAAAAGGGCTGAAGGTTTAGCTCAGTGGTAAAACATGTGCTTAACATGCCTAAGGCTCTAGATTCAATCACCAGCACCAAAAAAGAAAAAAAAAAGATCACTACATTGAAGGTGAAAATATCTGCTTGATCAAAGGTAGGCACTCGTTGCATAAGAATCAAACTAACTGATACCTGATTGGCCACAAAGTCCTAAACCATGATATCTTTTATGCCCAGGGCAACTGCCAGGTGAAAGGGTGAGGAATTTCTTCAGCACTGTTAAAGCCTTACCTAAAGCTGGTGTTGGGAACCTGCAATTGGGCTGGATGTCCATACAGGACAGTAGTTGGGAATTGTTTTGCTGCAAATTACAGTAGAGAGAGCTCCATGCATGGTTTGGACCAAATGAAGCATCCCAACCATCACATCTCAGTCCTGATGATACTAGAATAGGGAACTTTTGACTTGTTTTCCATAAGAAGGAATCAAGTCAAGGGAGTGCCAGCATACAGGCCAAACTTTAATCAGGAAAAGGAAGAGGATGTATCACCTAGAGGTGACATGGACAGCTCAGCCTGAGAAAGTAATCAGTATTATCCCTGAACAAAAGAATAGCCCAGCCTTTTATTGAGTGGGTGGAGTGGGAAAGGCTTAGTATTTTCATGATAATTCCTTCAAGGAGATTCTTGTGGAAGAGGCTCTTCTATTTCTGTGCATCCCTATCCTACACCTGCTGTTTATGGTGATTTGAATTTGAATAAGAGGGTAAGAGTGGGGGGAAAAGGAAAAGACTTGGAGGAAGTAAAAATTATGAATTGAAGCTCAAGAGTGAATGATTTTTTTTTTTTTTTTTTTTTTTGGTACTGGGGATTGAACTCAGGGGCGTTCTACCTCCGAGCTATACTCCCAACCCTATTTCTTATTCTTTATTTTGAAACCAGGACTCACTAAGTTTCGGAGTGCCTCACTAAGTAGCTGAGGCTGGCTGAGAACCCAGATCCTCTGGTCTCAGCCTCCGGAATGCTGGGATTACAAGCGTGCGCCACCACGCCCATCTGAGTGAATGATTTTTAACAGGTAAAAAATTAATAAGTTATGAATTAAGGTCCGAGAATAAAGATTTGATTGGGTAACAGATAATCAACTGAGGCCTAAGAATGAAAGAATTTTAGCAGGTAACATTGAAGCCCAGGCGCTTCCATTTCTGTCATCAATCCACACTTGATTTTCATCAACTTAAGGAGATCTTGTTTCAAAATAAAAGTGAAATATGGGTATAGCTCAGAGGTAGAATGCTTCTGGGTTTAATCTCCAGTACCAAAAAGAAGAAGAAGAAGAGAAGGAGGAGGAGGAGGAGGAGGAGGAGGAGGAGGAGGAGGAGGAGGAGGAGGAAAAAAGAAAGGTACATTCCAGGTGCTGTAAGGGCCAGAGAACAAGAAAAGGCTTTCAGCAGGTAAAGATTATGAGTTGAAGGCCCAATAATTTATGCTCCAAAAAGAAAGAAAGAGTAAAACATACAATCAAAAATGCTCATGGGCTCTGCCTTGCCCATTCCTCTGAACTCTCATGCTTGGAGGCCTACTCATCTGATGTGTGATCCCTGTCTTTCCACCCACTCAAGGCCCTCATTTGGACACCTACACTTTCTTGTACCAGTGTTTTATCCCTGAAATGCTGGATCATTCCCATGTGCCTCCAAACACGATGCTCTTCATTCAATCTTTAAAAAAAATACCTCTCTTAACCCCCACCCTCATCTCCCTTCAGCTGAGTCCCATTGATGTACAGACCTTTAGAGCAAAACTTCTCTAAGAAGTCCTCTATTTGCTGTCTCCTACTGAATTCTGAATCTATTCCATCTGTTTTCTTTTTCCTTTCTGCCCTACCCTCCGCCCCCATACTGGAGATAAAACCCAGGGTCACTTGTGTTCTAAGCAAGTCCCCTACCACTGAGCTACACTCCAGTCCTTTTATTTTATTCTGAGATGGGTCTCACCGAGTTGCCCAGTTTGCCCTTGAACTTGAGTTTGTCCTGCCTCAGTCTCCGAGATTACAGTCACTGGGATTACAGGAGTGCGTCATTGTGCCCAGTTTGACCTTTTTCTCTTAAACTTCACCTCAAACCAATCATCAGATCTTTCCATTCTACCTTCACTACTCCACCACTGCCACCTGTGCTCAGCAGGCCTTGTCCTGTCTGCTAGGAAATTGCTTCTCCTAGATGTCAACAGAAATCTTCTTTTCTAACAAACAGAAAAAAACGCATGCAGCCAGGCTCAGTGGCTCACGCCTATAATCCCAATACTTGGGAGGCTGTGACAGGAGGATCACAGGTTTGAGGCCCTTGCCACTAAGCTACTTACTTCCCCAGCCCTTCTCCAGCAGTATTTCTCTCTCTCTCTCTCTCTCTCTCTCTCTCTCTCTCTCTCTCTCTCTCTCTCTCTCTTAAATTTTTCTAACACATATCATAGCATAGGAGACTTTTCTTTTTTTTTTCTTTTTTTGCGGTATGGAGAATTGAACCCAGGGGCATTCTACCTCTGAGCTACACCCCCAGCCATTTTATTTATTTATTTTTATTTACTTATTTATGTGTTATTTATTGGTACTGGGGACTGAACTCAGGGGCATTCTACCTCTGAACTACACACCCAATCCTAATATATATATATATATATATATATATATATATATACACACATATATACACTGTGTGTATGGTACTGGGGATTGAACCCAGGGGCATTCTACCTCCAAGCCACACCTACAGCCCTATTTTTTATTCCTTATTTTGAAATAGGGTCTCACTAAGTTGTAGAGTCCTCACTAAGTAGCTGAGGCTGGCTAGGAACCTGCGATCCTCCTGTCTCAGCCTTCCAAGTACTGGGATTACAAGCTTATGCCACTATGGCTGACTTACTTGTATTTATTTATTTATTTATTTATTTGTTTATTTATTTATTTTGCGGTACTAGAGATTGAATGTGGGGGCATTCTACCTCAGAGCTACATCCCCAGTCCTATTTTTTATTCTTTATTTTGAAACAGGGTCTCACTAAGTTGCAGAGGGCTCACTAAGTAGCTGAGGTTGGCTATGAACCCGAACCCTCTGGTCTCATTATTTTTATTTTTGAAACAGTGTCTTGATAAATTGCTGAGGCTGGCCTCGAACCTGTGATCCTTCTATCTCAACCTCCCAGGTACTGGGATTACAAGGCATGCACCACTGTGCACGCTGCATAGGATACTTTCAATTTATTTTACTCACTATTTCCTTTACCAGAAAATAAGCTCCATAAAGTGAAGGATGATGATCAATGCATGAATGATTGAATAAACTATGTCTCATAAAGGTGAAGTAAATTGCTTACATTCACACAGAGTTAGCAGTAGAGTGAGGATCAAAACCCACTTTTCTTTGCTTCACACCATCGAATGCCTCTCACATGTGAACTAGCACATAATGGATAGTAGATTGTCAGGGAGAGAGGAGCAACTACTGGGGAAAGAGGAGAGGGGTTCTATGGATGATGATATTGAATCTTAAAAGGTATATGACATTTATTTACCCTAAAGATAAGGATTGGAAGTTCAGTGGACTATCACAGTGCAGAGAGCAACATAAAAGACAGTCAGGTAATGAAACAGTGCTGGGTACTCAGGAAAGGTGTCCACTGTGGTATGTTGCTTGGTTCTACAGAAAAAGGAGAAAGAGCCGGGTGTGGTGGTCCACACTTGTAATCCCAGCATTTGGGAGGCTGAAACTGGAGGATCTGGGTTAGCGGCCAGCCTCAGCTGCTTAATAAAAAATAAGGCTAGGGGTATAGCTCAGAGGTTGAATGCCCCTGAATTCAATTCCCAGTACCGAATAAATAAATAAATAAATAAATAAATAAATAAATAAATAAATAAATAAATAAATAAGAAAAATTTAAAAAAAAAAAGAAAGAGGAGAAAGATATGAAGATTGAAAGGCAGGCAGGGGCCAGGTCACAGTCTATATGTTATTATTCAGAGGGCTTCCAATTTTAACAGAAAAAAAATGTCTTTGCCCAAAAACAATTATTTCCAAGATCTCCAATGCAGAAAGAAAATATAGAATGAAGCCCGGCATAGTGGCACACACCTATAATCTCAGTACTTGGGAGACTAGGGAAGCAGGAAGAGCACAAGATCCAAGCCAACCTGAGCTAATTAGGAAGACCATGTCTCAAAATAAAAAGGGCTGGGGGTGGTGTAGCTCAGGGGTAGAATGCCCCTAGTTTCAATCCTCAGTATCATAAAAAAGAAAGAAGGAAGGAAGAGAGGGATAGAGGAGGAAAGGAAGGAAGGAAGGAAACAAAATGAGATTTCCCCATGTGAAGGAGAAATATAGACTCCAACCCAAAGAGTATCTCCTTTGCCTGCTTTCTCTCCCTCTAACCAATACACTCCTATGGGCTTCCTAGGAATCTGTTAAAGAACCATAGTGCTCATGATAGTGAGTCAGGAACCAGCTTGAAGTAGGAGATGATCTTTTCTTCTTTTTTGCAGTCCTGGGGATTGAACCCAGGGGCATTCTATCTCCAAGCTACAGCCCCAGCCCTACTTTTTATTTCTTATTCTTTATTTTGAAACAGGGTCTCACTAAGTTGCAGAGGGCCTCACTAAGCAGCTGAGGCTGGCTGAGAACGCAGATCTTCCAGTCTCAGCCTCCCAAATGCTGGGATACAAGCGTGCACCACCACGCCCGGCAGGAAATGATCTTATCACATGGATATTTGAGTTAGGTCCTTCTGGAGGCTGTGGGAAGAAGACTGGAGATAGGGAATCCAGTTAGGAGAATACAAAAGAAGACTATGGACAAATCAGAAGTGACGGAAAATCTCACTGGCAATCAAATCATCAGGACTACATATTTGATTACATATGAAGTTAGGAAGGGAGAGTCAAAGAACTCTCCTGGGTGTCTACTTTGGATGCCAGGAATAATGGGGACACCCTTGAGATAAGGGGTGCCTGAGAAACCATTTTATAGGAAAAGATAATGAGTTTGCCAAATTCTGAATTTAAATGGACCAGAAAATACCTAGGCAATGTCGACAGGATGTTGGATCTATGAGCTTGAACCCAAAGGGCAGTTGCGAGACACTAAATATGATGAATTTAGTACAAGTGTTAATTTAGCTTCTGCAGGAGGGCTTTGATTATGAATAATAGAGCAAAGTTCTCAGAGATGCACTTGGCATGTAAAGACAACAAGATTATTGTTTTTATTTATTTTATTATTCTTGGTGCTGGGAATTGAACCCTGGAGCATTTTACCTTCGAGCTACACCCATAGCCCTTTTAATTATTTTTATTTTTTATTTATTTCATCTTATTTTTTTGTGGTGCTGAGGATTGAACCCAGGGCCATTCTACCTCTGAACTACACTCCCAGCTCTATCTTATTTTTTATTTTGAAACAAAGTCTCACTAAATTACTGAGATCCTTGTTAAATTGTTGAGGCTGGCCTCCAACCTGCAATCCTGTCTCAGCTCCTCCAGTACTGGGATTATAGTCGTACACCACTGCACCAGCCTTTTTTCCCCCCTTTTTATCTTGCACATATGTCTTAATAATCTACAGGGGTGGGAGGAGGCACTAGAAGTTAAAAGGCAAGACAAGTTGGTTTTAAAAATTATTATTTTTATTAGTATTAAATAAGGATATGAATCACACTATACATTTGTAAGTTTGATTTTTCTAAATGCTTTTGTTCCATTAGTCCTGGAAATAACCCTGGAAGTTAGACAAGAAAGGTATTATTATTCCATTTTAGGGATGACAAAAGGTGAGACCAGAAAAGCTAAGCGATGACAATAATTCTTAGTAAGTATGAGGATTATTATATTATGAGAAGCATTGTTTCCTGGTGATAAATCTACCATCGTAAAGGGAACTTCTGAATACCGATTTGCAGAATAGAAATGTCTCAAGTTCTATCAGTATCATTTGATTTTCTTTTTTTGCTTGTATTTGATTATCTTAATGGAGGCTTAAAAGTTGAAAATGCTATATGGGGCATTAGAATGAACAACAACAGGAACGGCACTAGGTTTTGGGTTCCATTCCTAAGTCTGTAAGAAGGAGCACCCTGAGGATGGAACTTCATTTGGCTTAGTGCTGACTTTCTCATTCTTGAAACTTTATGGGTTCAAATAAGTTACCATGCCCTTCCTGTTCTTATGCAATGCAGATAGATAAGTGAATCTTCCTGAAGGCCAAGCGATGGACAGTGGTTTTGTGAGGCAGCTAGATAGATAGAAGAGAGCAGGTCACAGCAAGATTGGGATGGACCTGGGAGAAACCAAGCAAGCCCTCATGAAAGGAAATACAGGGACTCCCCACCCTGCTGTGGTTAAGAGAACCACACGGGTAATGAGGAAGCTAGACCTACTGTATGCATAACCACACACCCCCACATGGTTCCATTTGGGCACCAATGGGAATGTTTCCAAAGTGGCAGAAACAGAACAGATGCACTCAGCTGTGGCCAGAAAAGAGATAGTGACCTCCCCCTCAAATGCATATACATGAGGGGGAAGGTTTCCAGACTGAATAAAGCTCACCACATGGAGAGCTCCCTGCAATTTTCCACTCCAGGAAGGGAACTGTTCCAGATCCTCTCTTTGGAATATAACCCCTTTATCATGGCCCTCTCTTAAACTGTACCCCCTCCTTCCTATATAAGTCTCTCATGCTCCCCTGTCTATGCTTTCTGCTTGAACACTTTTTCCCAGGAAGCAAGGATAGAGGAAAACAGATCACCACCCTATAACATTTATTTGTAGGAGAGATGGTCATCCTATAATATTCTGAGATCTCATCTACTTTGTCATTCTATAATCAAAAAAGCTAGGCTCAAGCCAGGCACAATGGCACACGCCTGTCATCCCAGTACTTCGGATGCTAAGATAGGAAGATCACAGGTTCGAGGTGAGTCTCAGCAACTTAGTGAGACCCTGTTTCAAAATTTAAGAAATAAGCAGAGTGTAGTGGTGCATACCTATAATTCCAGTATTTGGGAGGCTGAGACAGGAGGATCGCAGTTTCAAAGCCAGCCTCAGCAATTTGGTGAGGCTCACAACAACTTAGCAAGGCCCTGTTTCCAAATAAAAAAACAAAATAGGACTAGGAGTATAGCTTGGAGGTAGAATGTCCCTGGGTTCAATCTCCAATACCAAAACAATGAATGAACGAACGAATGAATGAATGAATGAACGGAGAACACTAGGCCCTACAGGAAAGCATTCACGATCCGAAACTTTTACCAGTCATCTGTATTTCTATAAAATAGAAAATTATTAGCTCAGCCCCCTGGCAGCTAAACTTAGCTTAAGGTTAAGAACCACATTTGCTATATATACCTTTCACTAGGCCTTATGAAGTCACCTTATTTCCTTTACATTTTTATCCCCACCCTCTCTCACCCATTTTGCTCAGGAACATACCAAAAATCTGCCAGTATAGGATTTTAATCACTCCTTTCCCAGTGAATCTCCTCTTGTCTGATGACGTATGGAAAGAAAAGGGGGAGAAGGTCATTTCAAAGATTCTGCTGGTGCATAATTGTCAAAAGATGAATTCTTAATGTGACATAGCCTGTAACAATATTTTGAATTCTTATGCAACATTGACAAAAACCCCAGAAAGCCTCATATTTGCCTGAGATGCATTTTAATATTTCAAACTCATTTTATACCTCTCAGATCCAGACTCACTTTGATGCTGTCTATCTGACACAGTGTTATTGCACCTTGGCCCCAGAGTAGACAAAAACCAATCAAGCTACTTTGAATTACAGCACTTCTGCTTGATGGATAAATTGCTCTAGTCCTGCTGGGTGTGGTAGTGTATGCCTATGATCGCAGCATCTGGGAGGCTTAGACAGGAGGATTACAAGTTGGAGGCCAGCTTCAGCAACTTAGCAAGACCCTCTGCAACTTAGTGAGACACTATTTCAACAATAAAAATAACATAGGGGTATAACTCAGAGGTAGAATGTGCCTGGGTTCAATCCCCAGCACCACACACAAAATTGCTCTAGTCCTGAATACTATCATGATTATGAACTTTAAGGAAGATGTATGTACAAAAAAGGCTGGCTTGAGATGAGTTATTCCAGGTTTTTGAACTCTCATTTTTGTAATAACTGATTATTTTACTTATTAATTCACTCCATTAGTATTTACTGAATATAGTGCCAGGTGCAGTAGGACACCCCGTAATCCCTGTACTTGGGATGCTGAGACAGGAGGATTGCAGGTTTGAGGCCAGCTTCAGCAACTTAGCAAGACCCTGTTTTAAAAATAATAAATAAGAGCAGGGTGTGGTGGCGCACGCTTGTAATCCCAACATTTGGGAGGCTGAGACCGGAGGATCCGGGTTTGCGGCCAGCCTCAGCTACCTAGTGAGGCACTCCGCAACTTAGCGAGGCCCGGTTTCAAAATAAAGAATAAAAAATAGGGCTGGGGGTATAGTTCGGAGGTAGAACGCTCCTGAGTTCAATCCCTAGTACCGGGAAAAAATAAAAATAATAAATAAATAAATGGTTGAGGTTATAATTTGAAGGTAGAATTCCCCTGGGTTCAATCTCCAGTAACAACAACAACAACAACAAAAATTTAGCTGGGCAAAGTGACACATGCCTGTAATCCCAGTACTGGAGAGGCTGATACAGGAGGATCACAGGTTTGAGGCCAGCTTCAGCAATTTAATGAGACCCTGTTTCAAAAATTTTAAAAAAAAGGGTTGGGGGTATAGCTCAGAGGTAGAATGTACCTGGATTCTGTCCCCAGTACCAGAAAAAAAAAATCACTGGAGAGAGAATCAAGATGGTCATTTTGATTTCAAGGGCTGTAGCCCACCATGTGTGTTGCCTGCTCAACAAACATGCTCTGTCTATTTTCATGTGAATATGAAAGGGTTGCAATACCACCTGAAGACCTAACTCTTTCCAGACTATGGTACCCCTTTCCTCTATCACTGCTTCCTATCTCGAAACGAAGTTACAAAACTTTGAGTTGTAGCCATCATCTTGCAACCATGGAGCAACAAATGTGTAAAACAGAACATTCAGATGTTGAGGATAGTGGGATGGAAGGTAGGAGGAACTTGGCCTTACGCCATATTGTATGCTACAACCTACCTGGAAAACTGACCTTCAAATTTTCACTTTGTGAGATAATGAAATGCCTCTTTCTCTTTTGTTTCTTCTGAAGCCAGTGCCAATCGGGTATTCTGTTACTTGCACTAAATACATGCCTAATCGATACAGTATAGGTTAGAAACTCATTGTAGGATGATGACATAAAATCTTTTTTTTTTCTTTTGTACCAGGGACTGAACCTCAACGGCATTCTACCTTGGCACTACACCCCAAGCTCCTTATATTTTTTATTTGGAAACAGAGTCTTACTACGTTACTGCACTGGCCTTGAACCTGGAATCCCACTGTCTCAGCTTCCCAAGTACTGGGATTACAGGCGTGTACTACCATACCCAGCTGGAAAAAAAGATATTTGTAATACATATCTGTGACAAAGGGTGCTTGCCAAGAGTGTAAGAAACAATTGATTTATTTTCTCTTGGTGCTGTGGATTGAACCCAGGGACATTCTAACTCTGAGCTACACCCACAGCCCTCCTTCCCCCTTTTATTTCTGAAACAGGGTCTTGCTAAGTTGTGGAGGCTAGTTTCAAAACTATGATCCTACTGTCTCAGCCTCCTAAGTACTGGTATTACAGGTGTGTACCACCATGCTGGGCTATAAAATCATTTTTCCCATAACTCTAATATAAGACATCTAATATGGCAAGCATATAAACAACTAGAGTATAGCTAGATAAACATTATGATACCCCACATTGGTATAATGATTTTCCACATAGAAAGGTTTCTGCATGTGTAGTCTCAGCTTCTCAACAATCCTACAGGGCAAGGATTATTACCTCCAATTTATAAATAATAATACCGAGGCCCTAGGAGGTTAAGCGATTTACCGGAGATCACACAGCAGGCAAACTGGAAGCAGCAGGCCTTACTCAGATGCATTCTAATTTCTAATTTCCTGAGTTTCAACTATATACCACAGCTACCTCACTGGGAATAATGGCCATGAAGTCTGGGGAAACCATGAGAGGTGGCGGTAAGAAGGCAGGGAGTGGTGAACCATGGTCAAAGGAGTGAGGCATATGGAGCTGAGAAGCAGAAATCTCTGGAAAATGAGGGGCCAGCTCAATTGGGCCTTAAAGAATGGGTGGGAATTCAGAAAAACATTAGAGGGCAAGATCATGCCAAACAAAAAGAATGTGCCGAAGATGAAACCAGGAAGATGCACTGAACATGTATTTCCATGGTTGTGCAAGTCCTGAGTCAGAAAGAAACTAAAGATAGAGCTGGATTTGATGGCACCTGTCTGTCATCTTAATACTTGGGAAGCTGAGACAGGAGGATTGCAGGTTCCAAGCCAGGCTTTGTAACTCAGTGAGGCCTTGTTTCAAAATGAAAAATAAGAAAGGTCTGGGGTGTAGCTTAGAGGTAGAATGACCGTGGGTTCAATGAAGGAAAGAAAGGGAGAGAAAGAGAGAAGAGAAAGAAAGAAGGAAGGAAGGAAGGAAGGAAGGAAGGAAGGAAGGAAGGAAGGGAGGGAGGGAAGGAGAGAAAGAAAGAAAGAAAGAAAGAAAGAAAGAAAGAAAGAAAGAAAGAAAGAAAGAAAGAGAAAGAAAAAGGAAGGAAGGATTGAAGAAAGGAGGGAGGGAGGGAGGGAGGAAGGGCAGAAGGAAGGAAGAAGGGACAGAGGGAAGAGAGGGAGGGACGGGAGAAGGGAGGGAGGAAAGAAAGGAAGGGAGGGAGGGAGGGAAGGAGGGAAAGAAGAAAAGAGAAGGAAAGCAGAAAGAAAGAAACTAATGACATAAGAGACAATTTCAGAATTCTGGAATCAGTTCTTAGACTTCACACCCAGTCCTTCATTTTAGGAGGTGATGTGGCTGCCTTGGTGCCTCCAGAAAAGTTAGAGTAGGAAATTCAGCTTTATCAATAGAGATCTGGGTAGATGAAGGAGGAGAAGAGATCCTGGGGTGCAGAAACCAGAGGGGTTATTTTTGCAGCAGTTGGTCCAGATGACAGAGTATGTGAGGATGGCCCAAACTAGGGCTGGGACATGCAGAATGGAAAACATGGGATGGGGTTGGGGTGGTTGGCTAGACTTGCTTCTTGGGTGTTGGACAGGGTGTGGAATGGAGGAACTGAGTAAGGCTTTGAGCAATTCAGGAAAAGAAGGTTTAGGGGAATGGCAGAAACAGAGAAGATGGGCTCATTGGCTCCTTAGCCTCCTAGGAGGAACTCTTCAAAAGCACTCAGGGGGCTCTTTTGGGAGCCATCGATTCAGTTTGCACGTGAAGTGAGACCCCTCTCTCCCTTCCTGGAGTCACCCCCCCACAATTTCAGACCCATCCTTAGTTGCATACCTGGCTTTGAGAGACACTATAATCTTCCCCTCCATCCTTATCCCTTACAGCAGGAGGATGGAGGGAGGTCCTGATGCCTTTCTTCCCAAGGTACCAGCTTCCTCTAGGACCAAGTACCATGGCCTTCGCCACTGTGGGCTTTTTGCTCTTATTATTATTATGCTATTCATTCAATCTGGCTTTCCTTGGGATGCTCACCCTCAATTGGCAGACAGATGTCCTTCTCCATGGTGCTTCCTGTGTCCTGCTGTGTCACTGGCTAGTGACAAGCTGTGGCTAAGTTGTCAGCTCCCTAATTACAGGACAGTCTAATTACAGACATGTTACCCTTGCAAGGTATTATTACTGAGGCTCTGTCTGCTTTCGCCCAGAAGTAATCTAGGCAAAATGTTTGCTCAATTGTGAGCAGACTGGTAGGATGAAATGATGAAAATTTCCTATGGATTTTTGTCTTAAGGATGTCCTTGGATTCTGGGGAGGGATAAGCTGAGCAATCCCTGCTGAAAGAGCTAGACAAACATACTAGGTAAAATGAGACGAGTCAGGAGCACAGAATAGAGAAGAGCCTTACTCTAAGCTTCATTCTTCAGAGCTCCTCTGTGTGGTAGGACAGAGTTTTGTCTCCCTCACCCCATTCAATCCTTGCCTTCCTCTACTTGGGAGAAGGAGGCTTTTGTCTGTGTTTGCTTATGCTAATAACACTGGGATTAGAACTCTTCTTTTGTATGTGTGTGGCTGTATGTGGGGGTACTGGGGATTGAACCTGGGGGCATTTGATCTCCAAACTACACCTCCACCTCTTTTTTTTAATTTTTCATTTTGCAGCAGGGTCTTGCTATGTTGCTGAGGCTGGCCTTGACCCTGTGATCCTCCTGTCTCAGCCTCCCAAGTACTGGGATGACAGGTATACACTACCATGCCCGTCTACACTAGGACTCTTGTTATGAGGAACTGTCAATGTTAGCAAGTGGAAAAGTCGTCTTAGGTTTGTTGCACTCTGAAGAAACTGAATGATGTAAATCTATTCCCATGGAGAACTTTGCTGTGTCTGGAGCGGTGCATTGGATCCTTTCCAAGAAGGGCTGGGAAAGACAGCTTCCACCCATCTGACCCCAATGTGCTTGCGAGGAAGACTCCACACAGGGACCAAGCATTAAAATAAAAATTTAAGGAGAGACCCAGGATGGGGAAAACTCCTGGGCCACCAGGAAAACTCCAGTTGCCAACCAGAAGCTGACTGTCAAGATGGAAATATTACTCAATGACAAAAGGAATGTTGGGCCTTTTGCCCTGGGTTTCTGGTATATTTGAGATCAGCCAATAATAAGATTTTTTTCTTTCTGGCAACACCCCCAGAATAACTTCCAGATGTGGTTTCCTTCTAGTTCTATGAACTCTAAATGGGTAATAACCTTCTAACTCCAGGTGCCTGGTATCTCAGGATGTCTAGGTTACAGGAAAATATTCCAGAAAAATTAGCACAGCCTACGATGACTCACAAAACAATGAAAGATGTGTCCATATCAGAGGGTGTTAACACAGCAGATAAGAATTTTAGACCCTTGATATGGAATTACTGGAAAAGCTGATAGTTTTTAGAGAGCCTCTGGGGATCCAAGTGTTCTCGCGAGATTGCACAATGATTTAAAAACCCAGCCAGGTTGGGAGGCTCTTGCTGAAGGTCACTGTGTCTCAATGGAAATGAGGATGAAAAGGTTCCCAACTGATGTGCAGGATGGAAAACAAAGCATACAAAGCAGAAATGACTGGAGCAGTTAGCGTTGGCAGTAGAGTACGTTCATCTATTCACTGATTTATTCTATCATTCAATATTCATTGAGTATTTACTATGTGGACAGCATTGTGCAAGGAGCTTTGGCTACAACTGTGGGCCGCCGAATGAGTGCATCTTCTAGCACATTTACACTCCTGGGGACACTCTTTGCAATGCCACCACCATCACCACGTGCCCTCTCCTCATTATCTCAAGTGTGTGAAAATGCACACCCCCCAATCATTAAATATGCTCCATTGCTATAAAATGTTTGAAATAATTAAAAAATATTTATAATTTTGAATTTTATTATGAATAAAACATGCGGTTTGCTCTTGTGATTTAATTGTATTTGTGCCATAAAAATTATGGATTGTTTCAGACAAATGGCTGCCATATTGTAATATGGTTTTGTGAACATTTAATTATGCATTTGCTTTTTTATAACTCTTTTGATTAGAATTTTTTTGATTGAACCCAGGGATATTCTACCTCCAATCTATACTCCTAGCCCTTTGCATTTTTTTTTTTTTTTGGGGGAACAGGGTCTCACTAAGTTGCTGAGGGTCTTGCTAATTTGCTGAGACTGGCCTTAAATATGCAATTCTCCTGTCTCAACCTACCAAATACTGGGATTACAGGTGTGCACCACAATGCCTGGCTTAATACATTTACTTTTAATTTTATGGTTTTTTTCTTCAGGTCTCAAATTATGAACTAGGACCTTGAAAATCTCAAAGGCCCTTGGTATCTGATCTATAAGGGATAAGACATCTCCAGTGGATCCTCCCATTATGGAATATATCTTCTTCCAGAGTGGGAGAAAAAAACAAAAGCTAGGAAAGGTCCAGACATGGTGGCATACACCTATAATCCTAGTACTTGGGAGGCTGAGACAAGAGGATCGCAGGTTCGTGGCCAGCCTCAACAAGTTAGTGAGACCCTTAGCAATTTAGTGAGACCCTATTTCAATATAAAAAATAAAATAGGGCTGTGGTTATAGCTCAGAGGTAAAATGTCCCTGGGTTCAATCCCCAGTAACACACACACACACACACACACACACACACACACACACACATGCACACATATTAGAAGCTGAGCTGGGTTTGTGATAGCACACACCTATAACACCAGCACTTGGGAAGCTGACACAGGAGGATCACTGTTTTGAGAATAGCCTCGGCAACCTAATGAGATTTGCAGCAACTTACTGAGACCCTGTTTCAAATTAAAAAAATGAAATAGGGCCGAGGGTGTAGCTCAGAGATAGAATGCCTTGGATTCAACCATCAGTATCCTTCCCCCTCCCCCCAGAAAGATGTTATGAGAGCTACTTAGAGTTAACATTTTTTTTTTGCAGTACTGGGGATTGAACTCAGGGGCATTCTATCTCCAAGCTACACCCCCAGCCCTATTTGTTTGTCTTTATTTGGAAACAGGGTCTCCCTAAGTTGCAGAGGGCCTCACTAAGTAGCTGAGGCTGGCTGCGAACCTGGATCCTCCTGTCTCAGCCGCCCAAGTACTGGGATTACAAGCGTGCACCACCACGCCCGGCTAGAGTTAACTTTTATATTAAAATTTTATGATAGTCAACTCCAGGCCCACATAGATTTTTACTTGAGGACCTTGACCCTGGAGGTTTTGCTCCATGTCAGAGATATAAAATTATTGATATACCTTGTAAAGGATCCGTTGACCTCTGAGCTCAGTGCCTGGCACGATTCCTGGAATCCCTGCATTATTTCTTCACACAAAACTCTGCAGAGTGCTCATGAAAGAAGTGGCAATTATTTGTTCATCTTGTTCCCTGTTCCTACTGGACTGCTAGACTTTACTTCCAAGCATCCCTCACAGTTAGGTGTGGTCACACAAGCAATTTCTTGCTGTGAAATTTGAATGGATGTATGAGCTTGGCCCATAAAACCCTTTGATGTATAGTTTTCCACTTTCTTATCCCATCTGTACCAGAAGTCCAAGGGTCTACAGAAGGATATAGCCACAAGATGACTCATATCTGCCTCTCTGAATGATTGTATAGAGCCCTTACTAGCCCACTTTGTACTGGAGCACAAAGGAATGACTTTTCTACTAGTCTTTGATAAATTTTAGGTTGTTTGGTATGGTAGTTAACCTGCCCTTCCTTGTACATGGCTAAAGGGTAAATTTTAATCGCCAAATCTACAGAGAGGATGATATAATATGGTGTTTAATATCACAGAACCTGCCCCCAAGAGGACCTGTGTCTTGCATCCTATTCATGATCCTTTTTAGCTGTGAGGCGTTGGGCTAATTTACTTCCATGTGTGCCTCAGTTTCCTCAGATATAAAATGGGAGTAATAATTATACCTAACTCATGGTGTGTGGTGAAGCCCCTGTGGTGGCACACACCTGTAATCCCAGTTCATACAATTATGGCTGGGGGAGTAGCTTGGAGGTAGATTGTCCCTGGTTTCAGCCTCTAGTACCACAAAATATAAAAAAAATAAAAATAAGTATATAGTGAGATTCAATTCATGAAGGTTGCCTTCACTAATGTCTCATACATCATGCACCTCAATAATAGGTATTCTGAGGCTGGTACTTCAACTCTCTGACTCTGCATAAGCTAGTGACTGACAGAAGACTGCTAATGACACAGGACCAGGCTATGTCACCAAGTCCAGATCTCCCCAAGGTCCCTTCCCTCAGCCTAAAATATTATCAATTTCTGTGACCCAAAGATGAGTAACCTTGGAGAAGCCCCACAGCATAAGAATGGGACATGGTGGGAGGCTTGGGTGTGATGGTGTTGCCTAGGGAACCAAGCACAGTCCAGCTTCATCTTCTGTCAGTCTGGGATAGATCCCAAAGGTATGGAGTCTCTGTATATTTTGTTGAGGGTCCCACCACCTACCATAAGATCAGGAGAGAAAGTTAGCAGCTGCATGGATCGCCCTATGCAAAGTCACCTCCAAGGCGAAATGATGGAGCAGTGGTTCTTAAACTGATTCATTTTTAGAACCCCATTACACACTTTTGGAAGGCTTCCAAAATGTTTTGTTTGTGTGAGTAAGAGTTACCAATATTTACTCTGTTATAAATTAAAACCAAAAAACCTTTTTGCGTATGTGTGTGGTACCAGAGATTGAACCTATGGATATTCTACCTCTGAGCTAAAGCTCAGCTCTATTTTTTTTTAATATATTTTGGAATAGGGTCTAGTTAAGTTGCTGAGACTGGCCTTAAACCACAAATCCTCCTGTCTCAGCCTCTCAAGTACTGGGATTACAGGTGTGTGTCACCACACCTAGCTTAACACACACACACACACACACACACACACACACACTAAACATTGATTAATCTTTTAAAATAAGGACAATAAACCCATTATATGTTAATATAAGTAACTTTTTTTGGTGTGGTATTGGGTATTGAACATTCTATCTTTGAGCTATACCCCAATCCTTTTTATTTTTATTTTTTTTTATTTTTTTTGAAACATGGTCTTGCCAAACACCATGAGGCTGTAATCCTCCTGTCTCAGCCTCCCAAGTTCTGGTATTACAAGTCTGTGTCATAGCTCCTGGCTCATAAATAACATTTCTAGTGAAAAATACTGATATTTCCAAAAGAAAAAAAATAGTGGGAAGAGTGGCACATGTTGTAAATATCTTTAAGATCTGGCTTTGAGAAGACAGCTGGATTCTCCTATCTGCTTCTGCATTCAATCTGTTGAGATAGCACACATCCCGTAGTCTCCAGAACACTCCACCAAACATTAAGGAGATAATGAGATTGAGAAAAGCAAATAAAGTCTTAGTGTTATTAGAAAAGGAATTTTGATCTTGCAGCCCCTGTGAATGAGTTTTGAGGACTCCCCCAAATTCCCAGACCACATATGAAGAGTCACAGTAAGTGGGAGATGGTGTCAGATCTCCCAGCACTTGTTCCACTCTCAATGGGGCTCGCTATCAGGCTGTAGTATTTACAACACTAAATGCCTATATTTTCTTTTAAGCAATCATACACTATTGTATCCTGAGGTAAAAATCTACATGTCATCCCCATTTGAAGGGAAAATTAAAGCACAAATAATTTATTTATTGGGCTGGGGATGTAGCTAAGGGGTAGAGTGTTTGTCTAGCATGTATGAGGACTTGAGTTCAATTCCCAGAACTGAAAAAAAAAAAAAAGGAACTTAGTTAATTCACCTAAGGTCATCCAGTTAATCTGTCTCTGGAATTCAAGTCTTGGATATTTTTTTCTCCCCAATCAAAATTCTCAGTGAGTCCTGATGCTATGTCGAATTATCTACTTAGTCCACATTGAGGTAGATAAATACAGGTAATCTGAGCATAGCGTACCTTGTGCAGGTGGCTTTAGCTCTCATCCAATCCCACCTTGAGGCTGTACTTAGCGTTTTCTATGCATCCTGGCAAAGATCCAATTCTGTGACCCAATAACCAGAAATGGATATTTTATGAGGATTTTATGGAGAAAGATGATGCCACTTCCAAGAAAATCGCTCGATTTCTTGAAATGAAAATCCTGTCATGTTTTCCTCATTTCCGTCCTTCCTCTCTTTCCCTCTCTGTTACTCAGAATTGCATTTTATTGTAGAAGAAAATGAGCTTTCACCTTTAGTTCATATTTCCCACTCTGCAAGAGAAAGTTCAGTGATTGGTGACAATCGTTGATCTTTTAACTGTCCCTTGGAGTGCACCATTCATTTGGGCACACCTGGAATGACTCATTAAGAAAAAAGATGATTGCAAAACTTCTTTACTTGTGCCTTTTATTTCTACTTAGAGTCACAGAGCCGACTTCAGCCTCATTAGAGCTTGCAGCAATCTCAATGAAGTCCTGTAATTATACTCCGCTGACTATGATATCACAGTTTGCTCCTACAGATACATTTATACACAATATACTGAAGAGAGTCCACGCATGTCCCCTATTAAAGCCTATAATCTGCTGCGTATTATTTCAAGGAAATATAGACGGGTCAGCATACTCCCACTTCCCTTTCCTGTGTTCGAGATCGCTCACACGTCGCTACTCTTGTCTTCTTTTCTCCAGGCTAAATAAGCCAATCATCTTCCTGAAACTGAAACTCACATTTTGTTTCTTTTCCCTTTTATCGCTTGTTTAGCTTTCCACAGACCCCCCTCAAATTCTTCCATTCGCTCTTTTAAATGTGCAGCTCTAAACTGCAATTGGTCTCTCATATGGTTGATTTTTAAAATTATTTATTTTTTAGTACTGGGGGTTAAACCCAGGGGCATTGTGCCTCCAAGCTAGACCTCCCACCCATTTTTATGTTTTATTTTGAGACTGGATCTAAGTTGCTGAAGGTCTCGCTAAGTTGCTGAGGCTAACCTCGAACCTGTGATCCAACTATCTCTCAGCCTTTCGTGTACTGGGATTACAGATATGCACAACTCTCTCAGTTGAATTTTTACTACCTAAACAAATGGTAAGAATTAATTCATATATTTTTCCTCATTTTATGTTGATTACCTGTTAGTGATTTGTTAATTTTTTCATACTAGAGATTGAACAACACAGGGGCATTCTACCTCTGAGCTACATCCCCAGTCCCTTTTATCTTTTATTTTGAAACAGGCTTTCACTAAGTTGCTGAGGGCTTTGCTGAGTTGCTGAGGCTGCCCTCGAACCTGTGATCCTCCTGTCTCAGCCTTCCAAGTACTGAGATTCCAGGCATGCACCTCCTTATTGTGCCATAACATGTTATTTTTAAAATTAAATGAACAATTCCTCTTCTATATCATGGTAAACTAGCTATGGAAATGAGAAGAAAGCAACAAAACAGCCCTAGGATGTTAAACTTAAATTCTTCTTCTATATTGCTCCCTAATGAAACTCAAATATATAATCACATTGAAAGTTTCATGATAGAAGCTTTGGGATCTATGTATGACTCTCCTCAAGGACCCCTTGAAAAGACAGCATCAAGTGTTTATTTTTATAACATGTGACCCCAATTCTGGACATACTGCTATGGACCAAGGATGAACACTTTGTCTAAGGTCAACCACTGTTGTCAAACTAAAGACTAGCCAAAGCCTCTCATTTGAGAATCTGGAATCAGAGTAATAGAAAGTATAGTCAGGCAGGGGTAGATGATAAGCCTCTAAGGATATCTGGGAGTCCTTTTGAGCACCTCATTGATTAATTTATTGTTTTGTTGGCACTGGGTATTGAACCAAGGGGTTTTCTACCTCTGAGCTATACTCCAGCCCTTTTTATATTGAAACAGGATCTCGCTGAGTTGCTGAGGCTGGCCTTAACCCTGCGATCCTCCTGTCTCACCCTCCCAGGTATTGGGATTACAAGCATGCACTACCACAACCAGCCCTTTTGAGCTCTTCGTAAGTACTACAAATGGTTAGAGAGAAGAGATCAAAAAGCTAGGTGTGGTGGTGCACACCTGTAATCTCAGTACCTGGGAGGCTGAGACAGGAGGATCCCAGGTTCTAGGCTAGCCTCAGCAATGTAATAAGGCATTGTTTCAAATAAATCGATAAATAAATAAATAGAACTGGGCTGGATCTTGGAGGCTGAATGATCCTGGGTTCAATCCCTGCTACTCAAAAAAGAAAAAAAATTACTTTCTGGCTGTTTCAGTCAGCATTCTCACAGCTAAATACCTGACGACCACATCTTAGAGGAAGGAGGATTTATTATTATTATTATTATTATTATTATTGTTGTTGTTGTTTTCTGGTCCTGAGAATTGAACCCCAGGGTATTCTACTTCCAGGCTACATCCCCAGCCCTATTTTTATTCTTTATTTTGAAACACAGTCTCACTAAGTACCAGAGGGCCTCACTAAGTAGCTAAGGCTGGCCACTAACCTGCGATCCTCCTGTCTCAGCCTCCCAAGTACTGAAATTACAAGCATGCACCACTACACCTGGCTAGGAAGGAGGATTTATTTGCTCATAGTTCTGAAGGTTTCAGTCCATGTTAGGCCGGATGAAGTCTGCGGATCTCAGGACGTGGCGCGTAGAGCAGAGAGAGCTTGAGTGTAGGGACTCTGCTCTCAGGTCATGGAGGCCAGAAGCAGAGAGAGAGAGGAGGGGTCCATGGACATATGTAGAGTTCCCAAGTCCACACCCCTAATGACCCACCTCCCCTATTCACACACTACCTGCCTACCTTACCACCCAATAAATCCATTAATCTATTGATCTCTTAATGGATTTATCCACGGATGAGATTTGACTCCTCATAATTCAATCACTTCACCTCTGAACATGTTTGCATTAATGCATGAGCTCTTCCAGAAGACGTTCTATATCCATCAGTGATGAGGAAGGAGGAGAAGGAGAAAGAGGAGGAGGGGGGAGAGGAATAGGAGAGGTCCTGATGTTGCTAACAGAGAGACAAAGGAGGAACTGTGGGTCCCAGCGACCGTCCTTCTCCCCTTGTCATGAGGCTTGGCCACACTGTGATCAATGTGTCTATGCGATTGCATGGTTGAAATGTCCTGCAAACCACTTCCTCACTTCAGCTAGTTTGGGCAGATTTCTAGTTCTTACAACCAAATGATTTCCAGCCAAGATCATCTTTGCCACCGTGTGGCACAAGCACGAGAGGTTTGACATAGCCCTGGAAGCCAAGGCCACCCGGCCCCACCCCCACTCGTCAGTGGCAGGTGTTCTCATTGAGATCCCGCAGAGACACATACAGGGGGGCGTTTCTGCTTCCATTGACAATGACAATGCCCCCACAGTGACTTGGAAATGATTTTGCTCATTACTTGGCTTGTTAATAGGCAGTGGTGACCTACTGTGGACTTCCTTTTTGTTTGTTTGTTTTAAAGACAAAATATTTAACAATTTGGTATAAGAAAGAAGAAAAGTGGGGTAAGACTACTTCTAAGCACTTTGTAGAAATGTCTGGCTTCTTTGCCATCCACTTAAAGTACACGCTTAATCGGTTAGTCAATGGCTCTCAATGAGGAGACTTCCAGAGAATAATTACAGTTACTAATATGGAGACAAGGCAATAATAAAGTGTAAGAATGGAAATTAGGAAAGGATGAGTACTGAGGTCAAAGAGAGTAAATAGGCTTTGGGGAAGAGATAGATTTCGATGCAGTACTAAGGGGTTTTGAAGTCAATAATAATTTCAAAATAAATTTGGGAACACTCTAATTCTCCCTTGGCTTATGTTCCTAACTAACCATTACACATGTGTTATGTAGAGAGGAAAAGTATTTTAAATAATTACAAAAAATAAACGTAAAAGTGACTCAGATGAAATACAGTGGAAGAAACAGAAAAAGAGCAGATGAGGCAGAAAAAGAAGCAACGGATACTGCTTAATATGCTCAGAAAACAAGCCATTTGGAACACGGACACTGGGAAGAACATTTGGTAAAATCTGATAAGTCTGATACATGAATTTGCAAAGGAAGTCAGTCCTATAGATTGCCAGGAGGGAGAGGAGGTGTGTGTAGCTTGAGCAAAAGAGAACACACAGAGGAGTGACAGTCCCCATCTGAGCAAAGCGGAGGACGCACGCTGGGCTGAGAAAGTGGAGCCAAGTCACAGGAGGCCCTGAGTGCCAGGCTTCTGAGTTTTGACTTAATCTGGGAGCCAGTTGGCAGCATATTTGGAAGTGAAATGACAGTGTGTCCTTTTATTGGGGAGGGAAATTGATCTGGGTTCAGTATCATGAAGAGGAGAGATTGAAAGAGCTAAATGGTACCATTAAGAGGTGACCGCAGGAATGTGGACTGAAATGAGAAAGACCTGCATCAGAATGGTGGTCCTGGAAATATAAGGAGAGAATAGACTGTGAGGGACACCATGCATTAGGATTAACTGGTGTGGTGACCAACTGGCTGTAGGAAATATGAGAATGGGAGAATTTCACAGGTTATTCAGCTAATCAATTATTTAACAAACACATATAGCAACTACTAGGCTATTATATAAGAGAAGGGTCTTTTGTTGTTGTTGTTGTTAGCTACCAAAATGGAATCTAGTTTTGTTGTGTCCAGAGAAAACTTACAAGAGTACCACATGCTCACAGCATTAATGAGCACTCAGAAGGTCAGGCTTAGAAAGTCGACAGAGCCAGAAGTGCCCGATAGCAGCCTTTCTAACCTGAGTTCCGTGAGAAGAGGAAGCTCCACCACTAGAGCACACATCACATATAATGACTTACCTCCTCTCCCACGCATCTAAAATGGCATAGTCAGGTGCCATCTAAGGCAGAATTGAGAAAACTGTCACTCAAATATTTTTCTGTTTCTGAGGTTCAAATGAGGTACCCTTGCCAGGTGCGGTGAAGTGTGCCCTTAAGCCCAGTACCTGGGAAGGTGAAACAGGAGGATCACAAGTTTGAGGCCAGCCTCAGCAACTTAGCAAGACTCTTAGCAACTTAGCATACCCTGTTTCAAAACAATAAATAAAATAGGGCTGGGGTGTCCCTCAGAGGCAGAATGCCCCTGGGTTCAATCCCCAGTACCCAAAACAAAATGAGGTGCTCCAACTGAGAAAGGGTGCTTGTGGACTGAGAAGAAGTCACCACGATGAGGTGGTCTCTACCATATATTATTTACTGCCTTTGTTCTTGGGTTATTGCTCATCTTACTCAAGATTTAGTCTCAGGAGCATGGCAAGAGTTCAAGTATCTGGGAAATCTTTAAAGGAGATGCTATAAAACAGACCTTGAAAAAGATCAGTGAAGCTGGGTGCAGTTATGTACACCTGTAATCCCAGTATTTGGGAAGGCTGAGATAGGAGGGTCACAGGTTTCAGACCAGCTTCAGCAATTTTGCAAGATCCTCAACAATTTTAGTGAGACCTTGTTTCAAAATTGAAAATAAAATAAGGCTTGGGGTATAGCTCAGAGATAAAGCACCCCAACGTTCAATCTCCCAGTACCCCCCCACACACACAGAGTGAGGGCTTCCAAGCCTAACCTCCTCTACTACCCCCAAACTTCACTGTATGCAAGGAGAGAAGGCTGACAGGGTGTGGCATGTCGGGGGAATAGTGAGAAGCCTGACAGGGCTGGGGAGAGTGAAACTGGGGTGGATGGCAGAGGATTGGATAGGAAATGTGATCAGGCCATGAAAGGTTTTTATGTTTCAGCCAAAAGTTGGGACATTACCCTCCAGGACCTGCAAAGTCACTGAAGCTAGTAAAGTAGGAAAGTGACATGACATGACTTGTTTGCCAAAGTAGGAAGATTGATGGGGGATGAGTTCTAAGAAGGAAAGACTAGAACAGGAAGGAAACTACTATCTGTTTGATACGTCAGGGGCAATGGGCTATTCATCCACAGGTCCATGAATGTAAATCAAGCCTCAAGAATGTTTCAGTGGCTAGCATAGAGAGGCACAGCTGGACGAGGGGGCGGGGAGAGGCTGGAAGCCATGGGCAAGCGGGGAAATCATTCAGGAGCCAATTGAAGTCTGGTGACAAATGAGAAGGTCTGGCAAAAAGAAAGTGGAAGCAACAAACAGTGGGGTAGAGAAGACTTCAGATCTGTCTCTCTGTCTCTCTCTCTTTCATTTTGGTACCCAGTGGCATGAGCTACACCTCCAGCCATTTTTATTTTATTTTATCTTGAAACAGGGCCTCACTAAGTTGCTGAGGGCCTTGCTAAATTGCTGAGGCTGTCCTTGAACCTGGATCCTATAATCCCTATAGGTTTGTGCCACCACACCCAGCTCATACATCCCATTTCTTTCCCTAAATATCCCTTAGATCTTAATCTCATGGAAAGCAAACAAACAAAAAAATCCCAAATGCTCTCCTTGAAATCTTGTTCATAATGATATAGAATAATTGTAGAGCCTTGCTTCCTTCCATCAAAATCGTATATACTCTTGAGGAATTTGATTCTGATGTCACTAAAATATAAGAGATCAAAAGTTATGACTGTGTTGCTTGTTTACCACTGTTAGGAATCAATCCATATAATCAAGACTAGTATAAGCAATGCAGCTATAACTGATAGTCCTCAGCTTGTGCAAGGCCCCAGGCCTGATCCCCAGCACCAAAAGCAAACAAACAAACCCAGAAAAGATATCTGACAAGTGAACAAAGCCAGGATATGGGAAACGGTTACACATGCTATGCTACATCAATATTTTGCATTTGTAGGTCAAGTAGATACACAGAAAAATTTTATGAATTAAGGAAAGAGAGATAATAAACCTTGTATGTTTTTGTTCCAGAACAAAACTCTGGAAGGGGTCATACAATTTTATGGATAATTAAGATTACATTTTAAAAGTTATTTTGTATGTTTATTTTTGGTTACATGGTTATTTATATCTTTATTTTTAAGTATTTAAATGAAAATGAAATAAAAATAAACTGTAAGGCAGTGGTTTCTGGTGTGCTTGCACAATGAGAAAAAATTTTCATTTGTTAGAGTAAATTGCCATAGATAAAACTTTATAGTTAAATGCCATTGAGTGAATAAGGAATTTGCACAATGTATTCTTCTGAGCAAAAATTCAAAATGACCCAGTAAAGTCATATTTCAATTTTAAAAAGATGAAATTGACTTGTGAATGAGTACTTAAAGACTAAAAATATTATTTTATATACTTTTCAGGAAAGTAATACAGGGCTATATTATTTACACAGAAAGAGCAAAGAACAAGACCAACTGTGGAAGAGATTTATTTATTCATTTATTGCGAAATGGGAATTCATGTTTATTTGATGCCAGTCATGAGAATTATCACAAAACGTTCTCTAGAACAGAAGCATATGATTTTTTAAAAGAAAGCTTTGAGTCTATTTCCCATCCCCAAAGACAGATACAAAACAAAATATTCACAGAGAGAGAACAAGGGGAAATAGTTCAAGCTTAAGAAGGGAACAGATGAATATTTTAGAAAACGAGAAGAGTGACAGTTGGGAGGAAAGAAGAACAATGGTTAACAGGAGGAAAAACATTGCAGAAAGCCTCTGTAGCATATAACGGGCCACAGAAAAAGAGAGGTTTTAAAGGTGAACTTGAATAATAACAAGACTATGTGAAAAATTTTCCAGTTTGTATCATCACAGATGGAAAAGATAGTTTAGAAAGATAGAGATTAAAGGACAAGAAAATATTGGAGCCAATAAAAGGTATGTGTATAGTTTAATGTTCTCTGTGCAATTCTTTCATTTTTTCCAAAAGAAAAGATGCTCTATAACTCCAAATATTTATATAAAAGTTTCTCTTTTCATAATTTCTAAATTGCATGTACCAGTATCTCCTTGACTTGTTTTTTTTTTTGTTTGTTTGTGTTTGTTTGTTTATTTTTGTTTTTGTGTTTGTACTGGAGACTGAACCCAGGGGCATTCTACCTCTGAGCTATATCCTCAGTCCTTTTTATTTTACTTTGAAACAGTGTCTCACTAAGCTGCTGAGGGTCTTCCTAAAATGCTGAGGCTGGTCTTGAACCTGCAGTCCTCCTGTCTCAGCCCCCCTAGTACTGAGATTACAGGGGTATACCACCATACCTGTCTATCTCCTTGTCTATTTTTGTTTTTGGTACTGGGGATTGAACCCAGGGATTGAACCCATTTTGTCTCTGAGCTACACCCCCAGACCTTTTTACTTTTTATTTTGAAACAGTCTCTAAGTTGCTGAGGATCTTACTATGTTGCTAAGGCTGACACTGAAACTAAGATCCTCCTATCTCAGCCTCCTAAGTACTGGGAATACAAGCCTATGACACCTTGCCTGGTAGGGTCCAGCTTAATAATGGTAACCCCAGGGTAAAAGGAAGAGCATTTCTTGTCCCTCCAAGCTCCAAAAAAGCCCAAGGGATAATATGATTGGCTTACCATAGGCCACACCCTTTTCTTGAACCTATCTTTTAGGCCCGGGTTATACAGATCTTTAATTAGCCAGTTCTTGGTCATTCCACCCTTGTGGTTGAGATGGGGTGGGGGAGAGTCTGCCCCATGGAAACCACATGGACTTGATCCCCATAAGAAAGATAGGTGCTGTTACTAGAGGAAGGGAAAGGAAAGGATACTGAATAAATAAGACTTAGGTATCACTGGGTCAAAACAACATACTATTTTTAAAGTATATAATTTATATTTGATCAACAATTCAAAACTTCATGTAACTTTCTTTGAATATTGAATATTGATTGTATACTTTTTTTTTTTTTTTTACTCTTTATTTTGAAACCGGGTCTCACTAAGTTGCGGAGTGCCTCACTTAGGTGGCTGAGGCTGGCCTCGAACCCGGATCCTCCGGTCTCAGCCTACCAAATGCTGGGATTACAAGCATGCGCCACCACGCCCGGCCTGATTGTATACTTTTTAAAAATAAAATGAAAATAATACTGGATTTTGATTACATTTCTTATTTCATTAATACCGTAACTCCCCCCATTATGAATATGGCTTCTAAATAAGTTGACTTATTTTACATTTATACATGAATCTGGCAGCTCAGCCGTTAGAAGGACAATTATCATTTCAATAATAGGCAAAACAATGACAAAATGCAATGTCCAAGTGGCACTGTTTTCAACCCAAAGCAAGGTCACCTCCAAAAGGATATGGTTCAAAAGGGATGTGGGATGTTAGGGTACCAGACTTCTGAAAAGTTGATGGCTGCTGGAATCTGATTGCAAAGCATCAGGCCTCTGTTGGTGGAGTAGCTCTCTTCCTTCATTTATTGACTTGTTAGCCCAGAGCCCTCCCTCTTGCTTTGAAGAGCCCGGAGACACCCAAGGAAAAGGACCAAGGTGGTAAAGGTTTCATGGCAGGTCACTGAGCCCATGAAGCTGAACTGACCCTCAGGGCGCCACTCTCAGGAAGCGTCTTATAAAAAAATTATAATGTTTTCACTCTAACTGGGCGTGGTGGTGCACGCCTGTAACATCAGTACTTGGGAGGTTGAGACAGGAGAATCGCAGGTTAGAGAACAGCCTCAGCAACACAGGGAGGCCCTGTTTCAAAACAAAAAATAAAAAGGGCTGGAGATGTAGCTCAGAAGTAGAATGCCCTTGGTTTCCATCTCTAGTATTAAAAAAAAAAACAATATTTTCACTCTTTACAAGGTATATTCTAAAATCTCAGGTGAATGAGACCAACTTGGATGCAAATAAGGCAGTAGGAAAGGATGTTAATTTCCCCTGAAGGCTTGCTGGTAGCAGGAAAGTTTGAAAGTTGATGTATTATCTATAGTACCCTCATCTTGTTCATCCTCCCACAGGTTCTAGCACTTAGGAGGAGCTCAATAAATAAACACCAAACGAATGAACTGGCTTCAAATTATTGCCCTTTCTCACCCACTGAATATAAATTTAAATTGAAAGCTATTTAAAAAGACTCAGCTATTCTTTTCCATTCTGGTTCTGTATTTTTATCACAATCACTGTGTTTTTTATGTTTCCTGCTTTCAGATATTACATTCCTGTTAAGGGTCTGAAGTGGGGGTTAAGTGAAAGATTAAGGGAGTTAGGATCAACAATGACTCTGACATTACTGCAACCAGAAACAAACAGACACTTAGGCTCGCACACATACACACACACACACACACACACACACACACACACACACACACACATACACAAACACACACACACAATATTCAAGTTAATACAAATTCTAAATGTCTAAGGTAGTGCAGATTGGAATGCGGCCAGCAAAAATGTCATCCTCCTGCTTAATGGAAAGATTAATAAATCAAAACCATGAATTATATATGAAGTCTCACCCAGGATCTCAGCTATTTTTAGCACAAAAGAGTAACATGATGCTGCAGGTACGGTTTGTGCCAACACCATAACCTGAGGAGCTAGTGCCAAGGAAAGCAGGGCCGGGATGTCTCAATCAACGAAAGCAGAGACAAAAACCCAGCATCCTCCAGAAGACAGAGACAGCTTTGCTCATGTGCAAAATCGAATGGCAAATGGGATGGAAGGAGTCACAAGTGTGAGGAGGGAACTTCTCCAGCATACTGATAACTATGCAAATAACTGCACTGGGTCTTCAGTGCAGTGCTGCTTGTCAAGAGAGGGACGGCAATGTGCAGCTGGGATTTTAACCTCCCCTCCACTAAAGAAGGCCACCCGTCAGAGGCAAAAAGGAAGGCAGATAATTAGCACTCGACAGAGCCGTACCAAGTAGGCAGACTAAAGATCAGTCCAGAGACTCGACTCGGGACTTCAAACCCCAGGTCTGCCACTTACTCTGTGTAGTTTTGGCCAAATAACTTAACCTCTAGAAGTCTTTGGTTCTTTTGTCTGTAAAAGAATTGTTACATCTACTTCTTAAGGTTTTGAGAAGGATTCAGTGAAGGGACACATATAATTGCCATGGTGCCTGGTGTAAGGTAAGAGCTCAATGTACAGTTAATTAATGTTTCTCGGAGATAAGTATTGCAAAAACAAGGAGAAGGGCTTGGCTGTGTCTCCACATTCACTTTTAAACCATTAAGCAATTTAACTGTTTTATAGGTCTGTATATAAGACTTATGGGATATGGACGAAAAGGCTTTAGCACAGACATTAGATAATGATACAAGTCCAGGCCCCACAGGTATTAAATAGTTTTGAGGCAAGCAGCATGGCAATCCATAAGGAAGTTTATTATTCAAATGAATAGATGAGGCAATTCATGCCTATAATCCCACACTTGGGAGGCTGAGAGAGGAGGCTCACAAGGTGGAGGCAAGCCTCAGCAACTTGGCAAGAATTTGTTTAAAAATAAAAATTTAAGAAGGCTGGGTGGAGCTCAGAGGTAGGATGTCTCTGAGTTCAATCCCCACTAAAAATAAATAAATAAATAAATAAATAAGAGAGAGAGAGAGAGGGAGAGAGAGAGAGAGAGGGAGAGAGAGAGAGAGAGAGAGAATATGAATGAAAGCATGCACCTCTAGAAAGAGTATAGCTACAAGGTATTATTTCACCACCTCTCCCCAGCTTTTAGCGAAATAGATACTGGAACCAGACAGTAGCCCCACGAACTAAATTGAACCCAGGGCATTCCACTTCTGAGCTGCACCCCTAGCCATATTTTATTCTTTTTTGGGAAACAGGGTCTCACTAGGTTACTGAGAACCTCGGTAAGTTGCTGAGGTTGTCCTTGAGCCTGCAACCCTCCTGTCTCAGCTTCCCAAGTACTGGGATTGTAGGTCTGTACTGCCATGCCTGGTTAAACCTTTACATTTGAAAGCCAATCTTAATTCAGGCATGGTGGCGCATGCTTGTAATCCCAGTACTTGGGAAAGTGAGACAGGAGGATCATAGGTTCCAAGCCAGCCTTGGCAACTTGGCGAGGCCCTCCTCAACTTAGTGAGATACTTTTTCCAAATAAGAAATAGAATTGGTTGGGGGTATAGCTTGAAGGTAGAATGCCTCTGGGTTTAATCCTCAGTACCAATAAATACATAAATAAATAAATAAATAAATAAATAAATAAATAAATAAATAAATAAATGCCAATCTTAAATAAATGAAGCTTCCAGAAACCTACAAAGGGAAAAGACTAAGAACAATGTCTTTCTAAGGAAGAATACTCATTGAATATTCACTAAGATGTAAATTCAAATATTTTAGTTTATCTAAGGGGGAGGGAGACACAGAAGCCTGCAAATTAGCCTTTGTTTGCCCTCCATTTTTGTATATAAAGTTTTATTGGAACAAAGCCACATGAATTTGTTCACATGTCTTCTAAGGCTGGTTTGGCATTATGATGGCAGAGTTGAGTAGTTGTCCCAGAGATTCTATGCTCGCAAAGGCTAAAACATTCACGGTTTGGCCATTTGCAAAGTTTACTGACCTTTAATTAGTCAGTCTCTAGAAAATTCTCAAGCACAGCCTGCTTGTTAAGAAACACTTAACATAGTGGGCCACTCCCAACCAGGCACAGTGGCATAGTCCTGTAATCCTAGTACTTGGGAGGCTGAGACCAAAGGATTACAAGGCAGCCTTGTCAACTTAGCAATATTTTCCACAATTTACCTAGTCCCTGTCTCAAAATTAAAAAAAAAAAAATAGGGCTGAAGGTGTAGCTCAGAGGTAGAACATCACTGGGTTCAATCCCCAGTACCACACATACACACTCATAAGACAATAACATTTTTTTTCATTCAAGACAGGGTCTCGCTAAATTGCTGTTGCTGGCCTTGAACCTGTGATCCTCCTGTCTCAGCCTCTCAAGTACTGGGATTAGAGGAGGGTGTCACTAAGCCTTGCCAAAGTTTGGTCCTCTGTGCAAGCTCACAGACTCCTGTGAGGGAGAAAAGAGTGGAGGAGGCAGGGAGAAGAAGAAGAGAAGAAGAAGACGGGGTGGGGGGGGGTAAAGAGCAGAAAAGATATGGAGGAAGGGTATAGGGAAGGCACAGACAGGTTTATAATGGGGGGAAGGGGCTGGGAGATGAAGGAATGGAGGAAAATGAGCGGTAGGCAAAAGAGGGGAAAATAGGGGTGAGGGAGGAGAGAGGAGAAAGAAGATAGAAAGAAAGGGAGAGAAAAATAGAACCTGTAGGCCAAACATGAAGCAGCTTTTTTTTTTTCTAACTTAAAACACTGTGTGCGCCGGGCGTGGTGGCGCACGCTTGTAATCCCAGCATTCGGGAGGCTGAGACCAGAGGATCCAGGTTCGTGGCCAGCCTCAGCTACCTAGTGAGGCACTCCACAACTTAGTGAGACCCTGTTTCCAAATAAAGAATAAAAAATAGGGTTGGGGGTGTAGCTCGGAGGTAGAATGCCCCTGAGTTCAATCCCCAGTACCGCAAAAAACAAAAAACAAAAACACTGTGTGCTGTGCTCTATAGCACGTATAAAGAAGATACTTTGAGATACTTTGGTGTCATAGTGATAGGGGAAGGGAAATAGGTGTCCTGTGAAGGGGACCCAAAATAGCGTCAGTGGTCCTACTCTACACTGAGATCTAAGGTCCTGAGCGTCAGAGGTATGCTGGTCACTTGCCTTGGGGACCAGATTGTCAAGACTGCAGTTGTCTGCTTCACAGAAAGACAAAAAGGAGAGGTAACAGTGATGGATGGCATGGGGATTGAGGAGTGGAGTGAGCATAGGGAATAGGTCCACACTCAAGACATCCCCTAGGGAGATTTCAGAAAGAACTGGGAGAAAAGGCTTTGCTGGATGCTGAAGGCGCTGTCTCATATATAAATCAATGCCTGCTATGCTGAGAGATAAATCAGAGAAGGAAAAGGCCATCCACCTTGCATTCTCTAATGACACCCTCACAGCGGCCATTGCTTACCACGACAGCATCACTCTGAGCAAATCCACTCAGCATTTCCAGGAAGGTTTTACTATGGCAATCATTGCAGGCCATAAGGAAATCCAATAAGGATACTATTTCCAGAAAAGAAAATACTCCAACAAAAAATTTAACTCAGTTGGGTGCGGCAGCTCTTGCTGGTAGTGCCAGCTACTGGGGAAGCGAGGCAGGAGGATTGCAAGTAAACTGCAGTCTGGGTAACTTAGGGAGACTGTTTCAAAATAAAATAAAAAGGGCAAAGGATGTAGCTCAATGGTAGAGTACTTGCCTATAATGTGCACGGCCCCAGGATCAATTCTGAGTACCGCAAAAAGACAAATTTGAACTCAATTTCCAACAATTCACAGACTACCTCTCCCCAAAATAGCCATCGATTGTGAGCATCCATGAACCCTAGACTGAGAACTCTTATTTAGATAATTGATAACATGTCCAACCAAATTCTATTTCCTACTCACATGAAACATAGAGTGCCTAGGAATCTGAAAAGTGGTGTGTTGCAGTACATATACTTTGCTATTCAATTTTTCAAAGAGCTCATATTTATATGCACAAACCAGAAAAAGTCAACATCCAAATGTATAGTTTATCACCTTGAAAGGAGTAGGTCCTGAGGAGGAACAGAGCCAAACATGATTGAAAGTGGGGTGGGAAGATCTGTTTGAATTGTTTTTTATTGCTGTACAAAGATACAGACACACACAGACACACAGACACACACACACACACACACACACACACACACACACAACATGCCCACAGATTATGAAACAACTTGAATCAAACATGCTGTCAGCTTTCCTTCTGAATAATTTTATTCTGTCTCTGGTATGTTTTATCTATTTATTTAATTATTTCTGTTTTTATTTTATTACTGGGATTGAACTCAGGGGTGCTCTACCTCTGAGCTACACCTCCAGTCCTATTTTTTTTTTAATTTGGAAACAGGGTCTCACTAAATTGCCGAGGGTCTCGCTAAGTTGCTGAGGCTGGCCTGGAACTCACCATCTCCTTGTCTCAGCCTCCCAAGTACTGGGATGACAGGTGTGCACCACGACTCCAGCTCTGGTATGTTTTATAGTTTATAGACATTGACCATCACATTTGAAAATGGGCCTCTCTCCTACAGATGGTAGGTTGAAGGTATTGGGAGGCTTAAAAAAAACTTTGAGAACCAAGAAAATGAAGTTGCCTTCAAGCCCTAGGCTTCTATACAGAAGACTAGAAGCAGAAATGCAGGCCAATGCTAGAGTGAGCCTTGCCCACTGCATTCTGCCAGGCTTGGCTCGATTTGGAGCACTGCGGTGGATGCTGTCTGTCAGTCATATTTCAAAAAGGGCATGGATCCATTCTCATGTATCCACATGAGAAAGTGAAATGCAGTTATTAAGAATAATGTCCATGATGATTTTTTACTGAAAGGAAAAGTGCACATGCTACAAATCAATACAAAATCAAGTTTAAAAAGCTTCATGTAGTCAGATCTCTACGTCAATATATAAATAAACAACTATTGGTGGAGGTGCAGGTAAGTAGATGTGTAAACACATTTATTCTCTCACATATAAAGGCTAGAAAATGAGGAACAAAATCTTTTTTATTTGTGGTACAGGGCATTGGACTCAGGGAGCATTCTATCTCTGAGCTACACCCATTGTCCTATTTTATTTGTTATTTTATGACACAGTTTTGCTAAGTGTCCAGGCTGGTCTTGAACTTGTGATTCTCCTGCCTTAGCCTCCCAGGTACTGATATTACAGGTGTGCACCACCATGCCTGACTTGTTTTTTATTTTGAAACAGAGCCTCGTTAATTTCCTGAGGGTCTGGCTAAATTCCTGAGACTGGCCTCAAACCAGCAATACTCTTGTATCAGCCTCCCAAGAACTGGGATTATACATATATATCACCATGCCCAGCCTAGGAATAAAATTATTTATATATTTATCTGAATAATGGGAGAATTGGTAATTTGCCCCTTCCTCCCTTTGCCCTTTTTTCATTTCTTTCTTTTCCTTTCATTCTTTTGATTATATATATATATATATATATATATATATATATATATATATATATATATATATATATATTATATATATATATATCACTCATTATTTTTGAAACCTGGAAGAAAGTTATACCTGGAAAAGAAAAATATTGACATACTAGCATGGGTCAATATATGCATCCCCAGAAGAAGAAAGAGCTACAATATTGTCTTTTGAGACACATTTGAAGGACTGTGCAATTTTTATTATAAATAAACGAAGGCTTTGGAGGATAGATTAGACTAGTCAAATACTCTGAAGAGCAGGGATTACACTTTATTGCAGGTAGCTTCAGAGAGTAGAACCAGGACCAATAGAGAGAAAAGCAAAGAGAGGAGCCTAGCATGACAGTGCACATCTATAATCCCAGTACTTGGGAGGCTGAGAAAGGAGGATTGCAGGTCCAAGGCCAGCCCAGCAATGTAGTGGGACCCTCTGCAACATAACAAGACCCTGTTTCAAACTAAAACATAAAAAGTACTGGGGGTATATCTTTGACAAAGAACTCCCCTGGGTTCAATCCCCAGTAGTATAAATGAATAAACAAACAAACAGATACACAAATATATGTAAAGAGAGCTTCATTAATGCCGTGTTGAAGGCACAATGCATTATTGTTACTAAGTTGTGCCAAAGAGCTAGGCAGGCTCCCCTCTGTGGATGTGCAGCCCCAGGGGACCATTTGTAGAAAGAGAACACCAGTTGCTGGGTGTCCGCTGATGGAAACACATGTCTAAATGCCAGATGACCATATACAGGCATACATATCCAGATTCCAGATTGCAACCTATAGAAACATACTCCAGGTGTCAGATGACCACCTATGGAAACATACCCTCAGATGCCAATGACAGCATAAAGAGGCACATACTCAGATGCTGGGTATCTTCCTGCACATGAGACATCATAAAAACTGATTGTGAAATTGGTTTCCTATCCTTAAAGATATTCCTCAGAGCTGTGACATATATCCTAAAATAATGAGACACAAAGCCAGTGGCCTATCTTTAGGCACCACAGTGTTTCATGAATATGAAAAGTATCTTGGAATCTACAGCAGTAGTGAAAATTAGTTCCAAAAAGAGTTTCACAGTGACGTTCAGTCTGCTCCTTACAATCACCAGCTCTTCGGCTTCACAGATGCAGGGGGCATACTCATTATCCCCCCCTTACAAGACACCTTCAATTAAGAAATAAAGGGGAGAAGCCAGGCACGGTAGAGCAGAACTGTAATCCCAGTACTTGGGAGGCTGAGACAGGAGGATCACAGGTTCAAGGCCAGTGCATGGCAAATTAGCAAGACCCTGTTTCAAAATAAATAAATAAATAAATAAATAAATAAATAAATAAATAAATAGATAGATAGATAGATGAAAATGGAAGGAAAGAAGGAAGGAAGGGAGGGAGGGAGGGAGAGATGGATGGGATGGGGGTGAGCTCAGAGGTATAACAGCCCTGGGTTCAATTCCCAATACCACGAAATATAAAAAAGAAAAAGAAAAAAAGAGAGATCTTGGACGTAGAAGTAATAAACAATATTAAGAAAGAAAAGAGAAACGAAGGAAAACAGTGTAGAGAACATGAAAGATAACAACAAATTAATGCAAATATAAACACTTTTTGAAAACAATTGACATCAAATACTCAAAAACCTTATTTAAACTGCTTAAACAATCACTTACTCTTTTAGATGCTTCAAAAATTGTCTTGCAAAATGTCAGAGTTTTTCAATTAAAAAAAAAACCAACTTGCTGTGCTATTTCTATTTTTATCACCAACTCTCCTAATTAGCTATATGTCACTAAAGAAGTTACTTAACTACTCTGGAATTCCACTTTTTCATATATAAAATTAAAATAATAACTACTTAGGTTGTGAGAATTAAGTATCTTTTTCTTTATAAATACACTCAATAGATGTTGAATGAATCATAGCATTAGTATTGTTGATGTTCAGAACAATTTGTTGGCTCCAGAAAGGAATAAATACTAATATTTTCCAAGGTTCTACATGGGATTTGAGTATACTAACCATAAGTTCCATTGAATCTTTGAGTTAAATATGTGAGTGACAAACTTTTTCTGTAAAGGAGCAGAGAGAAAATGTTTTAGGCTTGGCAGACACAAACTCTGCGACAAATACTCAATCTGCTCTAAGTAACACAAAAGAAATTGTAGGCAATATGAAAATGAATGGGCATAGCTACGTCCCAATAAAACTTTATTTACAAAAGCAGGGAGCAGGACAGATTTGGCCCATGGGCAGCAGTTAGGTTGATCTCTGAGCCATATAGTATTCCCAAATTACAAATGAAGAAACTATTGCTCTGAATGCCTAAGCAACTTGCCTTAGGTCACACAGCTCATAATTGGCAGGTCTGGGATTTGAGCCTAGGACCTTCTGTCCCAGAGCTCATGTTCTTTCCTGCCTGCTGAGTTGTGTTAATTGCATAATACCTTCTGCAGCCCTTTAAAAGCAGGATTTATGGTTCTGAAGAGTGACTCTGCTCAACTAAATATACAGTTGCTCTATAACCGAAACAGTGTTCAAATAATTCAAGTAGAACATATCAAGATTCCAGGGCTTGTGCTCAGTATAAAATTTATAGTCTCAAAAGGGATTGCTGCTTTTGTTTCAGTGAAAAGTTGATCTTGCCAATATCAAGTGGAGCATTATTACAAGAATGTAAAAAATATATATCCTGAATTTCCTGGAAAACACTAGTAGATAATTTCTTATTTGGGCTTCAATCACCCCAAAAGTTGCTCAAAATATCAAGTACATTGTAATAGAGAAAGGAGTTGAGTGATTAATTCTTTACAGAATAAGAAAATATCCATTCTTTCAATTTATGTTAACAATTAATTTTTTAATACTGGGGATTGAACCCAGGGGCATTCTACCTCTGAGCTAGACCATCAGCCCTATTTTACTTTTTATTTTGAAATAAGGTCTCACTAAGCTGTGGAGGGCCTTGTAAGTTGCTAAGGCTGGCTTTGAACCTGCGATCCTCCTGTCTGTGCCTCCCAAATACTGGGATCACAGGTGTGTGCCACCACACCCAGCTTAAACATTAATTTAATTTAAAGATGGCCCAGTCATTACAAAATATTTAGAACAATAGTCTTTGATTGGATTGGATGGAAAGAGTATGGAGTAAGGGAGTAACACAGTTAATCTCTATCACAAATATATAGCACAGCTTTCACCTCCACCAACCCTAAACTAAAGACCTGCCTGGGTGGGGAGAATGGCTTGTCATCTGTACTTAGGAAGCCATGTAAGTGGCAACAAACACTTCATATGATTCTAATTATTCTACCTTCAGAAGCATTGGTTAAATCAGGACTTCTTTACTTCAGCACCATGGACACTTTGGGCTGGAAAAATTCTGCTTTTTTTTTGTCATTTATGTAAAAATTTATTTGACCAAAATATACAAAAAAGTGATACTATTACATATGATACAGTTGCAAGAATCTAAAGAAAAGTGTGGGTTTTACTCAATTGCACAATTTGCTAGTGTACCTCCTGGATAGTGTGATGCTTAATAAATAGAAATGAGGAGCAGGGGGTTCAGACAAGCTAGAAGCAGGGTGATTTTTATAGTCAGGATTGTAAAATTGAGTTTGCCCCCACACTGTTGGGGAAAGTGGAATGTTTTTGCTCTGAGATGTTAACTGAAAAAGCAAGAAATCGACAAAGTCATAATGTGCAGCCCCTTCCTATAAAATACTCCAAATAACCAGTTTAGTTAGGAGTTTCTTGGTCTCTAACTTGTTCCCAAAGAAGGAATTCAATTCTGCTTTGAGACTGTGTGGGACATTGTAGGATTAGCATTCTTGGCCTCTACCCACTGGACTCCAGGAGCATCCTGCCCCTGATCACAATAATAAATGTCTCCAAACTTTGCCAACAGTTCCTTTGAGGGACAAAATTGCCCTGATTAAAAAAAAAATATTGGGTTAGGACATATCCCATTTGGGTTTTTTTGTTTGTTACTAGGAATTGAATCCAGGGGCATTCTACCTCTGAGCCACACCCCCAACCCTTTCTATTTTTTTAATTTTTATTTATTTATTTTTTTGGGGGGTGCGGTACTAGGGATTGAACTCAGGAGCATTCTACCTCCGAGCTATACCCCCAGCCCTATTTTTTACTCTTTATTTTGAAACAGGGTCTCACTAAGTTGCAGAGTGCCTCACTAGGTAGCTGAGGCTGGCTGCGAACCCGGATCCTCCAGTCTCAGCCTCCCAAATGCTGGGATTACAAGCATGCGCCACCACGCCCGGCTTATTTTTTTATTTTGAAATAGAGTCTTGCTCAGTTGCTGAAGTTCTCACTAAGTTGCTGAAGCTGGCCTACAATCTGTGATTCTCTTGTCTCAGCCTCCCAAATACTGGGACTAGAAGTGTGCGCCACAGCTTGGTTCAACAATGGCTTTATTCTAACCTTCAATCCTAGACAAATGAATAAAAAAATGGAGACCATAAATCCATGTGAAACCTATTTAGATCATTTTTCTGCTTCACCTAGGGTCCAGGAGCCCATTCATAGCCCCGCCTTTTTGTTGAAATGTAGCCATTATTTTGAAGCTTTGAACTCACTGCAAGTCTTTAGCACACACTAGCATGCTTTCTTGACATGTTTCTTATAATACTAAATGTCATTTGTCATTCGCCATAATAAGTTCCATGTCAACATTAATCCTCTAAGGATCAACTGCTTTCCCTGATCTCTCTTTCTTTTTCTTTATTTTTTTGCAGGTTTTAAATGGAATTTGCAATAACAATCTTTCAAAACTTATTGAACCTCTGCCCTTCTCTAAATTCAATTACCTGAAATATGTAAGGAAAATAACCAGCCCTCAAGTAAATGTCCTTCTAGTGTCAATTAAAATATGACCTAGAACTAGATAATAACTAATGTTGGTCAAGATGTGGAGACACTGGAACTGTCATAACTACTAGTTGGATGGTAAATGTTGCAGCCACTTTAGGAATGGATTGGCAGTTTCTGAAATGTTAAACATAATTTATCATAAGATTGAGCAATTCTACTCTTAGGTATCTATCCAAGAGGAATAAAAACATATGTCCACACCAAGATTTGTGCCCTAATCTTCATAAAAGCATTATTCATAAAAAAAGCTTAAAAATGAAACATAACTCAAAAGTTTATTAATTAGTGAATGTTTAAACAAAATGTGGTATTCCATTAAATGAAATGCTATTTAACAATAAAAAGGGAATAAAGTACTGACACATGCTATAGTATGGATAAGCCTTTAAAGCATTATGTTAATTAAAGAAGACAAGCTTGGCATGATGGTGCACACCTATAATCCCAGTACTTGGGAGGCTGTGATAGGAGGATTGCAGATTCAAGGCCAGCCTCAGCAACTTAGCAAGACTCTCAGCAACCTAGCAAGACCCTGTGTCAAAACAAAAATTAAAAAAGGGCTGGAGGTATAGCTTGGTGGAAGAATTCCCCTGAATTCAATCTCCAGTACCACACACATACAAAGGATAGACACACCCACAAAAGATCGCATATTGCATTATTCTATTTATCTGAAATGTTCAAAACAGGCAAATCTCTACATAAAGACAGAAAGTAGTTTAACTAGGGCTGGGCATATATGTGGAGGGTGGGAATGGAGATTAACTGCTAATAGTATGGAGTTTTTTGGGGGGTGGTGAAAATATTCTAAAATTAGATCATGGTGATAGTTGCACAATTCTGTAAGTTAACTAAAAATCATTGAGCTGTATGCTTTAACAGGGTGAGTTTTATGATATATAATTACATCTCATTAAAGCTGTTAAACTACATTGCAAAGGTTTAGATGAGATCCTTCCTGAATCAAAAATGAGATTCACCTACCAGACTATAAAGTCAGTCTGTAAATTTCTACCATCCTTCCATGCATCAGACCTGAAAGCAGACCTGACCAATGAGAGATCTGCCCCTGCCTGTCTCTATATCAGCTTGCAGTTCTAATATTCTCTGCATCCTCCAAGGGAATGAGATTAATACACAGTATCAAGTCTTACAGGTTCTAATTCCACTGCTACTAGGACATAGAATGGAATCACAAATTGATTTGCTTATTTGTATATGGGTGCACCATTAGAAAAAAATTCTTCATTTCAATATAATAGGTAGTGGCTAATTTCTAGAAAATTTGGGAGCCTTTAAAGTCGTCATACTCCAAAGAGTTCTCCTTTCTGTCCTTCTCCCAGTTCTCATTGTTTCATTTGGTTGAGGCATTGATTATAATAGTTCCTGTCAACTGTCTACTAAGCAAAAATGTTGTGATTAATAGATTTTGATCAAACTGGAGGAAAGAGTCCAGTGACTTGCCCACAGGCCTATATTGTTATTAACATCTCTGAAGACATAGATTCCTTATTCAATTTGTTAGTTACTCAAGGGTAGAGATGGCAGAAGCCAGATAATATAATTTAAAAGTTTTAAAATCTCAATAAGTTGGAACAAAGTGCTGAAACAAACAAAAGTAAATAAATGTCTTGGTCTGTTGTTTGTGGCTATAACAAAATACCTGAGGTTGCAAACTTTATAAAGTACAGGGGTTTATTTGGTTCAAAATTCTAGTGACTGGAGGATCCAAGCAGCATGGCACAGGTATCATGGCAAGGACCCCCTGGCTGCATCACAACACAGTGGGAAAGCAGGAAGGAAATCAGCCACATGCAGAAGAAGCAAAGTACACGGAATAGCCTCTGTTTATAACTAACCATTAGATCAACATTAATCTTTTTGGAGGGCGGCACCTGCAAACCTAATCACCTTTCACTATACCCTATCTCTTAAAGGTTCTACCACCTGTCTAATGACCACCCTGAAGACCAAGTCTCTAGCCTATGAAGCTTTAGGGGGCACGCTCAAACCATTTGCAAGCCATAGCAGTGAAAAAAAAGATACAAGTGTTCCATCAATACATTTCACATGAACAGAATGGATGGGATCCAGCTCCACAACCACTGTTTTAAAAGAAGCCCGGGGATTTGACATGCAGATAATTTCCATGTGAACTGGATATATAATGCATTTATAAAAAGGATATTACGGTCATGGGCAGAGTGACAAATTGCAGAGTTCAGATGCTATTGGGAGTATTACATCCATTTTGGGATGTAAGGTTTTAAGAGGTATATTACAAATGTAGTCATTCAACAAATAATTGAGCCATCAGTATCATACACCATGCCAGGAATATAGGGAGAATACAAGAAAACAAGGTCCTTGCCCGTGTGAAGCCTCTAAGACCTAAGGGAAAGCAGGTCTTGAGTCGGGGATTACCAGCGTGTTGAGTTTTCCAGAAAGAGGGGGCAGAGAGCAGATAATGGTATACTTAGCCTTGGTGTACTTTCATAGGAAGGCAACATGGATGGAAGGGTTCTGGAAACACTGAGGCAGAGTGGGAGGGTTCAGGGATGGGGACCAAGACAAGGCAGAATCAATGGGTATGCTTGTAGTAGTATCGTGTGTATAATTATTAAGCCTTGCATTTGCAATTTCAGAGGAAAAAATAGGATCAAGAGAGAGACATTATGAGGAGGAGGCAGACTTTCTCCGTGGATATTTGGAAGAACTTCCTCTGACAACAGGGGAGGTTGCTTAATAAAGTATTGAGTTTGTCAAAGCAAAAGTATTCAAATTGATACCTTTTCATTGGACTAGATAAGGGGTCAGCAAGTCTCCTCCTTTTCCTCCCTTCTCTTCCTCCTCCTCCACCTCATCCTCATCCTCTTCCTCCTCTTCCTCTTCTTCTTTTGCTACTGAGAATGGAAGCCCCAGGAACATTCTGTATCAAAGGTGCATCCCCAGCCCTTTTCTTTTCTTTTTTTAAATTTTATTTTGAAACAGGGTCTTGTTACATTGTGGAGGGTTGCACTAGGTTATTGAGGCTGGCCTTGGACCTGAGATTCTCCAGTTCCATCCTCACAAGTACTAGGATTACAAGCATGTGTTACAGCACCCAGCTAAATCTTTTCTTTAAAAGGCCAGAGTAAATTTGGTGTGCTGGCGCAGACCTGTAATCCCAGTATCTGGGAGGCTAAGACAAGAGGATCAAAGGTTCCAGGCCAGCCTCGGCAAGTGGTGAAACACAGCAAAACTAGCCAGATTCTGTTTCTAAAAACAAAAAATGTAAAAAGGGCTAGGGGAGTAGTTTGGAGGTAGAATGCCTCTGGGTTCAATCCCAGTACTACCAAAAACAAAAAGGCCAGATAAACATTTTAGCTTTGTTGGCAACATAGTCTATCAGAATTACTCTGCTATCCTAGCAATAAAACCATCACAGACAATATGTAAATTAATTAACATGGCTCAATAAAACTGCAATTATGGACCCTGAAATTTGAATTTCATATAATTTTCACGTTTTGAAATATATTATCTTTCTTTGGATTTTTTTTCTTTCTTTCTTTTTTTTTTTTTTTGCCCAGTAATTTTCAACTCGTGGATTGTAAAAATACAAGCAGTGAGCTGGACTTTGCCCATAGGTTGCAGTTTGCCAATCCCTAAACTAGATGATGGGGTTTGCTTCCAGTCTGGGACTGAGTTGGAGTAAAACCTGAGAGACATAACTGGTCCTTTGGAATTCATCATGCTGTTTCCAACAAATATATCTACAAGTAATATGAACTGAATCTGGAGCACAAAGGATGTTTCTTAGCAGCCAAGTGGTAAACTTGGATTTGAACTCAGGAAGCCTGGCCCCAGAATCACTCAGCTGTGGATTCTTTCAGCAAACCTCAGAGACAGGCACTCTGGTCATGCCTGTGTTGTAAGTGAGAAAACTGAGGCATGGAATTATTTTTTTTAAGTTTACCATTTACATTTTATTCTCAAAATATATTAACACAAATGAATAGAACAAATTAAAGGGTTTCCCTGTGAAATCTACATGCATGCATGTATCATATATATCATGTCTTGATCACATGTCCACCTTCCCTTCTGCCCTTCCCTCTCTACCCTCTCCCCCATCTTCTTGCCCTTCCCTTGAAGCCTTAAAGTCAGTCTTTTACTTTCAGGTCTTCTTCTTCTTCTTCGTTTCCATATATGAGAGAAAATGTGATTCCTTCTTTCCTTTCATACTGGGGATTGAACCCAGAGGTATTCAACTTCTGGGGTATTCTACCTCCAAGCTATATTCCAAGCCTATTTATTTATTTATTTAGTTAGTTAGTTACTTAGTTAGTTAGTTTTAATTTTGAAAGAGTCTTGCTAAGTTGCTGAGACTGGCCTTGAACCTGAACCTGTAATCCCCTTGCCTCAGCCTCCCTAATACTAGTATTACAGGTTTGCGCCACTGTGCCTGGCTTATTTGTATTGTTCTTTTCATATTTATTTTCATTTATTTCTGCTGTGATCTTTATTATTTTTTTCATCCTACCAATTTGGGGTTTGATATGTTCTCATTTTTCTAATACCTTGAGATGCAACATTAGGTTATTTTTTTATCTGAGATCCTGTTTTTTTTTGTTGTTGTTGTTTTGTTTTGGTTGTTGTTTAATGTAGGATTTATTGCTCTAAATGCTCCTTCTTTGTACAGCTCTTGTTGTATTCCATAGATTCTCGTATGTTGTACCTTCATTTTCATTTAATTCTAGGAATTTTTAGATTTCCCCCTCTAATTTCTTCAATGACCCTCTGTTTATTCAATAATCTGTATGTGCTTATATAATTTCTGTAGTTTCTCTCACTGTTGATTTCTAGTTTTGATCCATTGTGATCTGATAAGATGCAAGAAATTATTTCAACTTTTTAAAAAAATTGTTAATACTTGCTTTTAGGCCCAATATGTGATTCAATTTGGAAAAAGTTCCGTGCTGGAGATGTCTGTTAAGTCCATTTGACCTACTGTGTGATTAGACTCTGATGCTTCTATGTTGATTTTTTTTGTCTTCATGATCTATCTATTAGTGAGGGTTGGGTATTGAAGTCACCCATTCTTATTGTATTGGGAGGCACATAATTATTAAGTGATTTAATAACATTCACAAGTGTTGGCAGCAGAGTTCAAACTCACGCAGTCTGACCCAGAGGTCATACTCTGAATCACACCCCGCTGACTGACTGGAGGTCAGTTTAACTGATGAGCAGCTCGGTGTAGCCACAGTTAAGGCAAAGATTGGCAGATCAATAGCTACATACATATCTGCAAAATGGTTGTGGCTATTCCGTAACTAGTACTACTGCTTGAATGAGGAAAGGCAAGAAGACAGTAAAAAGATGATCAATAGAAGCAAGAAAAATGAACTCTTATTCTTTCACAATGAGGTCAAGGGGAGAGTCTTGCTCCAGTTTCTTTTCTCACCCACAAGGACAATATTAGCATCCAACAGTCTCACCCAAGGGTGTTGAGTAAATTAATGCCAATAAAATGCTGAAAGTCTGTAGATATGAACAAAAAAGGCAAAAATACATACAACAAGGTAGCTGATGTGTATTTATTGTTGCATTTATTAAATTGTCATCCTCCTGGTCTCTGGGAGGCTTTGTGAATAAACAGTATGTTAGTTATTCTCAGAATTTTTATTTCTTTGTAATACTGGGGACTGATCCCAGCTCTTTGTCTTTTTTGTTTATTTGTTTTAGTTTTAGTTTTTTTGTACTAGGGATTGAACCCAGGGGCTTTCTATCTCTGAGCTACACCTGCAGCCCTTTTATTTTTTTATTTTGAAACAAGGTCTTGCTAAGTTCCTAACTGGCCTTGAACCCACAATCATCCTGTCTCAGCCTCCCAAGTACTAGGATTCCAGGCATGTGCCACCTCACTTGGCTTGCTTGTTTTGTTTTAAATTTTGAGACAAAGTCTCACAAAGTTGCCCAGTTTGGCCTTAAACTTGTGATCCTCCAACCTCAGCCTCCCAAGTATTGAGGATAACAGAGGTGTACCACCACATCTAGCTTCTCAGAACTACTGCTATTGCTTTGAGAAAACTGAGTCTAAAACCCAGAGAGAATGCTCACTACAACTGAGAAGATTTTGGAAAGCTCAAGAATTGCAATCGTTGAAATGTCTTTCCTATTTCTGCCAACACATAATTCTGTCACAGAAATGACAAGACCAATTTTAGCCTCGGTGTTGCTTTTCTCTTTCTAAGTCAGTGGAGCACAAACTCCATGCATTTAAGTGTTCTTTTTCCATGGCGGTAGTCTTTTGCTTCCTAGAAAGTGCCATGGTGTAAAAAGAAAAGCACTGGACACATGAAGTGGAAGAGGTGATTGGGCGGAGGCCCCAGCCTAGAATCCAAGTAGAATACTGATTTTTAGAAGCCATGTCCAGGAGGCCTTCCGTAATCTCCAGGTTGAGCTGGATCTCTCTCCTCTGGATCTCAATAATATGAAGCATACTTATTTTATAATACATATGCCATTTTGAAATTGCTGCTTTACTCACCCAGTAGACTGGCCATTCTTTGAGGGCAAGACTTTTTTTTGTGCTGGGGATTGAACCGAGGAGCATTCTACCTCCAAACTACATTCCCAGCCCTTTTCTCCCACCTCTGTCCATGGCTATCCCCAGTCCAGCCACACTCCTCCAGTTTACCTTGTACCTTCCAACTTCACAGTCTACTCCCTTGTGGTTCCCTCCTCCTGGCACTTTCCCCTCTAGGTAGCCTAATGGCTTATTCTCTTACCCCCTTCAAGTCTGCCAAAAGTCATGCCTGTCATCCCAGTACTTGAGAAGCTGTGACAGGAGGATCCTGGGTTCAGCAACTTAGCAAGACCCTGCTTCAAAATAAGATTGAAAAGGGATGGGAGTGTAGCTCAGAAGTGGAATGCTCTGGGTTCAAACCCTAATACCAAAAAATAAAAAAGTCACCTTCACAGGAAGACCTAATTTTACCACCTTATTGACAATTTGGAATCTCCCTGAATTCCCCATTCCTCTTGCTGATTTATTTTTTCTCCATATATTTCTCTTTCATCATACCATAGAAGTTATTTCTACTTTTTAGATTGAGTGAAGGCCTTTGTGTGTCTTGATCACTGCTGTGTCCCAGCACCTAGATGACTGACAGGCATGCAGCATGGGGCTCAATGAATGTGTGTTGGATGAATGAACACAACCAAGGTGGCACAATAAGAATGGAGTGAGGCTGGGCTCCCGAGCCTCAAGCTCCGTTGCTTTTCCCGGCTGGCCTTTGGGCTGTTGCTCTAATATCATGTTCCTGGCCTCCTCCAGAGTCCACATTTGTTCTGCTCTTCCGGCTCTCTTTCCCTTTTCAACCTCTGTCCACAGGGTTACTCCCTTTCAGGACAGTGGGAGCTCCATCCCGAGGCAAATTAGGCAGGAGGTAAAGCGATGAAAAAGGAAAATATCTGCATGCGCTAATGGAAAGCGAAACCCATTATCAACAGGGAAGGCATGGGGCTGACCACTGACCTTATTTCCTGATGTGGAAAAAGGAAGCAAACGTCACATTTTCAATCCCAGACTCTTGCAAAAGCTATTTTTTGAGCTAATTATGGTTAGAAAACCAACTTTACAAATAAAACTCGAATACATACATCTAGCATTCTCTCCTAGGCATAGTTGTTGATCATCGAGGCTGTCTAGACTTTGAAATCCTTATGTTGAATGATTATGCCCAATAGTTCATTATAATAATAAGAAGCAGCAGGATAGAATGGAAAGATCCAGGCTTTAGGATATGGGCAATTATGTTTCTTTATATGAAAAAGCAAAATCATAATGCCTGTGCTATGAATTTAGTTTGGAATGAACAGGATATTTTAAGGGTGAGGTATTGTATACAATTATAATACCATCACCACATCGTCTCATTGTTGTTATTATTGGGAAGTGTTGATCTACCTAGGAGGCAGTAAAAGAGGAATACCATCATACAGAAAAAAAATTTCAGAGGAAGGGAGCATTCTATAGGTTGAAAAATGAATTCAAGTCAACTAGTTCAAAGTTGTTCAAACTTGGCATGATCAAAATTTGGGGCCACATACTTCTTTACTGGGGAAAGGGATTGCCCTTCACATTGTAGAATGCTTAACATCATCCAGGGCCTGTACACATTAGATGCAGTAGACATCTCAGTTGTGATAAACAGAAAATGTATCCAGACATTGCCAAATGTCCCCGGAGAAGCACAGTCACCCCAGGTTGAGAACTACTGATGTTTCACCAGGAAACAGGAAATAGAAGGCCCTAAAAATCAGAATTTGCATAAACAGCAAGACATCTTTCTGGTTTAGATCAGGGCAGGACAACCATGGTCCATAGGTCAAATTCAGTCCCTCACTTGTTTATTTAAGTAAAGTTTTATTAAAACTTAAGACATGCTCATCATTTATATATTGGAACTAATGGAAAGTGGAAACTATTATCAACAGGGAAGGCGTGGTGGTGACAATTGACCTTATTTTCTGATGTGAAAAAAGGAGGCAAACATCACATTTTCAATCCCAGACTCTTTCAAATGCTATTTCTCACTGTAATGCTGGAATTGAGTAGTTTTGACACAGATTGTATGACCCATGAGACTCAAGTATTTACTATCAGGTTCTTCACAAAGTATATAGATTCTTGGTTTACACCACAGGTAACATCTAGGGCAAGAGCTTGTTTTTAAATGCTAGTTCACCTGCTTATGACTGATATGATTTGTTGCAAGGTCCTTGAATCTCCTGGTGCCCCTCAGCTTCCCAAACTGTCAATGGGGATGATAATACCAGTGCCAAATTCACAGGGTTGTTATGAGGACTAAATAAATAAAGGCACATGGTGTGCTCAGAATGGTCACAGGAATGTCACAGGCACTCAGTAAGTATTTGCCATTATAATACTCTTCAGGGAGAAACAAAGAAAACGGCAATTTTGCTGTGTGTGTGTGTGTGTGTGTGTGTGTGTGTGTGTGTGTGTGTGTGTGTGTGTAGTGCTGGGGATTGAACTCAGGGACATTCTACCTCTAAGCTATACTCCCAGACCAATTTTATTACCTTTTAAGGTACTAATTAATGTATCAAAAAAAAAAAATCGGCCCAGGGCTGGGAGTGTAGTTCAATTGTAGAGTGCATGTTTAGCATGAACAAGACCCTGGATTCAATTCCTGGCACCAAAAATTAAAAATCTGCCCATAGAAAAATGAAATTTCTGCATTCAATAAACGCAGAAGTTTCTCTCCTTCAGTCATCTCTCACTGATATTTGATGTGCTAATTTCAAAGAAAGAAGGGGAGTATAAAATGCCTTTGAAAAATATGAGCTTAAAATATGTGATGCAAAACCCAAGAAAAGAAATGCAAATGTGCAATGAAACTGATATAAGCTTTATGTACTTTCTGGCCATTTCAGATTAAGAAAGGCCATACTTCTTTTCAACTGTCTCTCTCCTTATCTTATTTTTAAACTTCTATAAAGGAATGGATTTCAGGTAATAATGTACATTTATGTGGGCTTAGGTATATATAGATCCCCACCACATATCCCTGACCCTGATTAGATCCGGAGCAAATTAAATTTTTGCCTGTCCCTTCACATTCTCTCTGGCTGTTTCTGCCCCTTTAGTACCTATTTGTTCTCCAGGTGTTGGCTTAGGTACTCTGTCTTCCCCTGTGGCCCTTGGCATGCTCTCTGGGCTACTTCTTCAAATACAGCAGCATTCAGAGGACTTTATTTCTCCACAAGGCACTTCATCCCCCCACACTTTTAGCCATTACTCAACTGCTTGCTCATGTGCCTGCCAAGTTTCCTGACCAAATGGTCAATGACCATGGCAAGGACCTTAACTTATACCCCTCATGTGTATCTCCTGTTGCACTACATCTAGAGAGGGAGCTCTTATAGACATTAAACACATTCACAGCTAGATGCAGGAGCACATGCCTAGAATCCCAGTACTTGGGAGGATGAGACAGCAGGATCACAGGTTCAAGGCCAGTCTCAGCAATTTAGCTAGGGAGACTCTTAGCAATTTAGAGAGATCCTGTATCAAAATAAAAAATAATAAAGTCTGGGATGTAGCTCAGGCAAGATGCCCCTGGGTTCAATCTCCTGTACTAAAAAAAACCCTACATACACTAATTAAAAATTATATTGGTTGGCATCTGTTCTGACCAGCATTCTTGCAGTTATAATCTAGAAGACTGACCACGTAACTTAAAGGAAAGAAGATTTATTTTCTTACTGTTTTGGGGTCAGTCCATGTGAGGCTGGGGACCACTGATCTCAGGACATGGCGGTGGGAGGCAGAGAAAGGGAGAGCACATGGGCTGTGCTCCTCATATCATGAAGGTCAGAAGAAAGAGAAAGAGCAGGGACAGGAGGAACCATTTATATAGTCCCAAGAGCTGCATCCCCAGGGACCCACCTCCAGGCACACTGTACTGGCCTGGGTCACCACCCAGATAAATCCCTTACAATGGATTCATTCACTGCTACAATTACAATCCTCACAACTCAATTTCCTCATATCATGGAGGTCAAAAGAAAGAGAAAGAGCAGGGACAGGAGGAACCATTTATATAGTCCCAAGAGCTGCATCCCCAGGGACCCACCTCCAGGCACACTGTACTGGCCTGGGTCACCACCCAGATAAATCCCTTACAATGGATTCATTCACTGCTACAATTACAATCCTCACAACTCAATTTCCTCAGCTCCAACTATTAACGAATGAGATCTTTAGGGAATATTGTATATCTAACTATAACGACATCATACATATATGCAGGAAAGTACTCAAATATATAGATGTAGATATAAACATATATAGATGAAGATTCTCCTATAAAGGAACCAAACAGCAAATAACCTCATAGGGTAAATGGTTGAAAGACCTGAACAGACACTCCATAAATGTTTATCCAAATGGCTAACACATAAGAAGAGATACTCAGTCACATTAGATATCAAGGAAATGCAAGTTCGAACCTACTGTTGATTGATTATACAGCCACCAGACTAATGAATATGAAAAAAGATGTAGAAGAAGGTATAGAGCAACTGGCCCTCTGGCGCACAACTGATGTGATCACAGGTTAACAGAATCATTTTGGAAAACTCATGGGATTTCCGAATTGTTCACATAAGCACATTCTGTTACTCAGCAGTTCTACTCTTTGGCTTATTCTCCACAGAAATGCATGCTTGTGTTCAGTCAAAGGCAGATGGTAGAATATTCATGGCAATATCATTCATACCTGTCAAAATCTGGAACCTGCCTAAATGCTGACTGACAGTACAATGACTAAAGAAACATCTCTTTTCTTTTAATGGAATATGACACAGCAATGAAAATGAATATTATAGCACTCTCATCAATGTGGGTGAATTTCATAAACACATTGTGTGAAAGAAGCCAGACAGAAAAGTGTATTTACATTTGTATCAAGTTCAATACCTGGTGAAACAAGTATACACTGTTAAAAGTTAAGACAGTAAGCCAGGCGTGGTGGTGCATGCTTGTAATTCCAGTACTTGGGAGGCTGAGACAGGAGGATCCAGGTATGTGGCCAGCCTCAGCTACTTAGTGAGGCTTTCTGCAACTTAGTGAGACCCTGTTTCAAAATAAAGAATGAAAAATAGGACTGAGGGTGTAGCCCAGAAGTAGAATGCCCCTGGGTTTAATCCCTAGTTCTGAAAAAAAAAAAAAAAAAAAAAAAAAAAAAAAAAAAAAAAAAAAAAAAGCTAAGCGAGTGGTTAGAGTGGTTATTTGTGTGGAAGGCAGCATGAGGGCTCTTCTCAAGAAAGTCGGCTAATGTTTTAGTTTTTTTTAAATCTGAGTGTTGGTTATATGGGTGTGTTTGTAAAAATTCATTGAGCCATGCCATTAAAATATGGACCCTTAACCAGCGTGGTGGTGCACGCCCATCATCCCAGTACTTAGGAGGACAAGACAGGAGAATAGCAGGTTCAAGGCCAGCCTCAGCAACTTCGTGAGATTCTGTTTCAAAATTTAAAAAAAGGCTGGGGATGTAGCGTGAAGACAGAACACACCTGGGCTCAATCTCCAATACCAAAAAAAAAGTACCTTTTTCTATATGTAGGGCATCCTTCAATATAAAGTTAAAATTATTTTGGTTGACCTAAATGAGAGTAAATAGGAGCCAATTAGCAATGCTTGCCTCTATTTCTAGGGAGTGATTTCTGTTTTGTATATCATTGTGCAGATAACAAAAGTCACCATTCCCTGGAGAGAGAAGTGTATAATGAAAGAACAGCTGTTCTGCTCGGGCTGTCACAAAATCCCTTCAGTTCTCCAGCACCAGTTCACCACCTCCAGTCTTTTGCTAAACACACTGGAACATGTCATTCTTCACACAGAGCTCTGAGCACTTGAGAACTGCCAAGAACTTCTTTTCACAGGCAAGAAAACAGACTGGAAAAGTCAAGTTGCTGGTCTGCAACCCCACCACCAATTCACAGCTGAAGGTTGCAAAGAACCGAATGTGTCTGCACCACCCCCACCTCATTCCTATTAGCATGCTGAAATCCTAAATCTTCAGGAGATGGATTCTACCAGCTGGGGTTCTGTGGAAGGTGATGACTTCAGAAAATTGGCAGCCTCACAAATGATATTAATGTACTTTATTTGCTTTTGGGTACTGGGGATTAAACCCAGAGGTACCTCCACGCTACACCCAGTCCTTTCGATTTTTTCTTTAGAACCAGAGTCTTGCTAAGTTGCTAAGCCTATTGCTAATTTGCTGAGGCTGGCCTCAAACCTGCAATCCTTCTGTCTCAGGCTCCCAATATTTGGGATTACAGGTGTGTGTCACCACATCCATCTAAGATTAGTGCCCTTTCAAAAGAGATCCCAAGCCGGGTGAGTAATCCCAGTACTTGGGAGGCTGAGATTGGAGGAACCGAGTTTATGGCCAGCCTCAGCTACTTAGTGAGGCTCTCTACAACTTAGTGAGAACCTGTTTCAAAATAAAGAATAAAAAAATAGGACTGGGGGTTTAGCTCAGAGGTAGAATGCCCCTGGGTTCAATCCCCAGTACTGAAAAACAAAAATAAAAAATCAGAGATCCCCCTTGCCTATCCTACCATATGAAGTCATAGAGAGGTCATCATCTGTCATCCTCGAAGCAGCCCTCAGCACACACCAAATCAGCCAGCACTTTGATCTTGGACTTCCCAGACTGTGAGAAATAAAATTTTGTTGTTTTTAAATTATCCAGTTTGGGGTATTTTGTGACAGTAGCCTGGGCAGCCTAAGACAAGGGAGGAGCACAGGCCCCAAACCTCTGACTCCCAGCTACACTCTTGCATCCTCTGCCTGCAAGGAATTAGCAAAGCTCCTCCGAACAGTGCACAGTGACATCCTTCTGGGGCAGCTGAGAATCCAGGATGCGCGCGCGCGCGCGCGCGCACACACACACACACACACACACACACACACACACAAGATAAGATATAGACCTGCAGCAAAGGCACCAAGAATTCTCCATCAACACACTTTTCTATGAAATCTTGACAGGAATCTAATAGGAGAGGACACATTTATTGATTTTTTGAGGCCAATTGTTTCCTTCAGACTATAAGTACGTGCTAATTTCTGCAGCTGAACAGCAGACTCATAACCTAGTACTTGGTTAGTAATTATATAGTACATTGTGTTGTAGGGCTGTTACATGCTTTGGGTGGAAGAAAGAGAAATCTTACAAGTACAAATTCTTTGCCTTGTCATTTTGAAGACCAAAAAAAATCTATATTTTGTATTAAAGAAAAAACATGCTTAATAATGTGGGCATTTTTGTTGTTGTTGTTGTTGCTTCTCCTTGAACGAGGATTTTGTATCTCTTCTCTGCTTAGTGCATACTGATGCCAGAAAGAAGTGAAGTTACCAAAGAGGCCAAAGTATTACATAACCCAGCCTGGGTAAACAGCTGAGTCTACCTGGGAGCCTTCCTGAATCTCGATGCTGCTGGTCCTGGGTGAGAGCAAAAATGAGCAAGGACTTTAAAGAGGAGTGCATTGAGGGGGTAAGCTCATATGTCAAAAATACAGGCTGCAGAGCAGGGCAGAACTGAGCCCAATTATGAAACAGGGGAATCAGCTCAGAAAGCCTGTCACAGTCACTGCCATAGTCTGGATTTTTCTCCTTTCTGATTTTTCACCCAGTTCTCCCAACTTTAGGCCTTTGGTACTTTTGGTAGCCACAGTCTAAAGTGACCTCAGGTGAACTATAGGTTTGTATGATCTCCTGCCATTGACTTTTACCTTGCTGTTAACCAATCCAACAGAGCAAAGGTGGGGGATATTATGTAGGACTCCTCTTGGCAGGTTGAAGAGACAGACACTGCACTGGTGCCTTCCAAAGAAAAGCTGCTGAGAGGACCTCTGCATGGCCTGGGAGAGGGCTGCATGAGAAAGACAGCAGGTGGCATGTAGGAGTGACAATGGCTCCAGCTGACAGGCAGCAAGAAGTCCAGGGACCTCAGTCCTATGACACCAAGAAACAGTCTGCCTACAACTAAGTGGACTTGGAAGAAAAACCCAGAAAAGGGACTCAGCCCAGTCAACACCCTGATGGAAGCCTGGTGAGATGTTGAACACATCTCACTGTTGTACTGTTCTGCCTAAACTCCTGACCCACAGAAACTGTGAAAGAATAAGTGTGTGTTGTTTAAAATTGCTGTGTTTGTGATAACTTCTTAGACAGCACTAGGACGTGAATACAGTGCTTTCAGGATTGGCTTGACTTGGCAGGGCCCTTTCTGTTGCATCTCACCCCGACCTCCCTAGCTTGCTGCTAGAGTGTGGATTTGGAATGTCCCACGATAGTGTGTTGGAGGTTTGGTCCTTAGCTTGTGATGCTATTGGGAGGTGGCAGAAACTTTAAGAGGTGGGACCTGGTGGGAGGTTTCAGGTAATGGGGCCGTGCCCTCAAAGGGGATTGTGGGACCTCAATCTTCTCTCCCTGTCTCTTGTTTATTGGAAGCCTCTAGGTGAATGGCTTTGCTTAGCCATGTGCTCCCTGCCTCAATATGCTCCTCACCACAATCCCCAAAGCAGTGAGTCCACTAGAGAATTACTGAAATCTCCAAAACTGTGATCCCCAATAAATTATTCCTCTTTTTTTTTATACTGAGTCTAGGGGTATTCTGCCTCCCAGCTATACCCCTAGCTGTATTTTACATTTTTATTTTCAGAAAAGGGTCTCACTAAGTGGCTCAGGGTCTCAGGAATTTGCTGAGGCTGGCCTTGAACCTGTGATCCTCCTGTCTCAGTCTCCCAAGTACTGGGATGACAGGTATGCACCACTGTGCCTGGCTCCTCTGTAAGTTAATTATCTCAGTTATTTTGTCACAGTAATGGAAAGCTAACACACTCACCCCATCTCTGAATCTGTGGTGCTCACATCACCCACTCCTAAGACATCTGCACTATCTGATTTCTCCAGAGCCTTAAAGAGAATTACTTATTGATCCCTGATAGTTTAATAATGAAACATTAATGACCTTAATATACATGCATTCCAGGGGTATACACTTTTTAATAGAAAACACCAGTATTTCCCCAGATGTGTCTCCTGGGTTATTAGTTGTTATAGAGAAAACAAGAAACAAACAAACACAAAACAGTTTAGTGTTCAAATATGTTTGGGAAATGGTGAGTAAAGCAAAATTAAGCAAGTTACTTTATGGCAGGAGTTTTAGATTCTTTAATGCCCTGAAGAAGTTTGTGCATCCACAAGAAGAATATAGGTGTGCAGCACTGCTCTAACACTTCATTATGGAAGCATTTCCTTCCATTTTATTTAGAGTGTGGGCATTGTGTGTGTGTGTGTGTGTGTGTGTGTGTGTGTGTGTGTGTGTAGAATCTCATAGGCTATCATCCCAGAACACAAGAATGCACATAGACAAATACACACACACACATATGAATATATATGAAAAAGACTATAATTTATTCAAATATAATGATGTGTATAAATGATGGTAGTTATATGCATAGTTCTTATATAATAATGAGTGTAAGGATATTTTTCCTCTTTATTGTTTCTCGTTTGCAAATAATATTTAGAAGATTTTCAAAATAGGGAGAAGCGCCAAATATATATCCAAATCCAGTATTTTTTTTAATTCATTAAAGGGTTACTATTCATCCTTTAACATACTGGGTGACTATTCACTCTTTAAAAAAACATTGAGTGCTGTGTGCATGTATATTTATATCACCCTAAACCTCAACATGATGTATAATTACAATGCACCAATAAAAGTATATTTTTAAAGATTTTTAAAATAGGGAGATAGGGAAAAATAAAGGTTGTATGCTTTTTCTCATATATGGAAGCTAGGGAATAATCCAGATACCAGAGGAACTTCAGATAATGAAGGAGAATCTCCAGTGGAGCCAAGGAGGTGGTCTAGGGGAAGATGGGGAAAGAAAGAGGGAGACTCAACAAAGGAATCACTTCCATCGACATTGTGTACATATGTGAGAATACCAACGTCAATCTCATACCCTGTATGGGGAAGAGGAGGAGTAGGGAGGAAGCCAGGGGGAAATCTCACCAAGTGTCTCATGCATGTATGCCACTATCACTATGAACCGTATTATGATTTGAGACTATAATGTATCAATAAAAGTATAAAAATAAAAATGAGGGAATAGCCAGCATGTATCTACCCAAATTCATTTTTTTTGTAATTCATTAAAGGGTGAGTATTCATAATAAATCATATCAACTAACTTTTTTCAGTATTCAAAAGATGTCCAAAGGTTTCTATAAGGCATGGTCCCTATCATACATTTAAATTATAATTCAATTTTCAAAAATTAAAACACACATGTTTAACACAGTAATTGCCATATGGTAGACCCACACAAAGACTTGGTTTAATTGAACTCTGAAGACACTTTTACTGGGTAAAATTTGCCATCTGGTGGTATTATGGGGCATTAGTAAATATCATTATCAGAATTAATTATTGAACTGGGAGTAATATCAATCACATGTCTTATTTTATACCCAGCACTGAGTTCTAAACACACTGTGTTGAGGCTGTGGACATTTTATCTACAATGCTTTTATTTGCTATCCTCCCACTGCTTGTGATTTCATGATGCTATTTGAATAATTTCTTTCTCCCCAACACATTTCTGTCTCTACCAAAATACAAAATATCCAATCTGAGTTTGTCTTAAGGGTTTCACATTGCATACTCTCTGATTCAAATTCTCCATGCAAAAAGGAATCTCATGCTTAAGTCTCTGGTCTTTCAAAAGCTTTCATTCAATCTAGTTTCTCTCTTTTGGGAGTTTGCTATGTCAGAAGAAGTTTTTCTTTTTTTTAGTTTTTATTTTTATTCATACATTGTAAGCATACATCTTTGTTAGGTACAAATTGATAACAATATATGTGCTCACAATTCTCATTTGCCCCCTTCCCCAAATTCCCACCCACTCTCTCACCCTCTCTCCCTCTCAAGTTCAGTTTAGTGAGTAACCTTGATATACATTAGTGTGCCCCCCCCCGTCCAACCCCTTTGGTTAAATCAACTTCTTTGCTTTCGAGGGTCTCTCCTTTTTCATCTGGAGACCCTCTTATGCCCCATCTTCTCCCTAGCATCCGCATATTAGGGAGAACATATGCTTCTTTACTCTTTGTGACTGGCTAATCTCACTTAACATAATGTTTTCCAGTTGCATCCATTTCCCTGCAAAGAACATGATTTTATTCTTCTTTACAGCTGAGTAAAATTCAATTGCGTACATATCCCATAATTTTGTAATCCATTCATCTGTTGATGGACATCTTGGAACTATCAAGAACCTAAACAGAGCCTACAGAGTGGGAGAAGATTTTTGCCAACTACTCTTCAGATAGAGGTCTAATATCTAGGACATACAAAGAACTCAAGAAAATCACAGCTAAGAAATCAAATAACCCAATCAAAAATGGGCAAAGGATCTAAATAGTCACTTCACAAAAGAAGAAATACAAATGGCCAATAAATGTATGAGGAAATGTTCCACATCATTAGCAATCAGAGAGATGCAAATCAAAAGTACCTTGAGATTTCACCTAACCCCAATCAGAATGGCAATCATAAAAAATACGAACAACAACAAATGCTGGCGAGGATGTGGAGAAGTGAGAACTCTAATACACTGTTGGTGGGATTGCAAATTAGTGCAACCACTTTGGAAAACAGTATGGAGGATCCTCAGATATATGGGAATGAACCTACCATATGATCCAGCAATACCACTTCTGGGTATCTACCCAAAAGAATGGAAACCGAACTATCAGACCGAAGTTTTTCTTAATGATCCATCATCATGATTTGTTTTCCTGATGTGTTGGAAATTGTTCACTATTTTAAATAAACATAGCCGGACTTAGTGGCACATGTGGGTTCAGGCATGAGCATTATAGGTTAAAGATCAGCCTCAGCAACTTAGTGAGGCTCTCAGCAACCTAGTGAGTCCCTATTTCAAAATTAGAAAAAAATTAAAGGGGTTGAGGGTAAATTTCAAAGGTAGAATGTTCCTGGGTTCAATCCCCAATACCTCCCCCCCCACACACATAAAATGAACAACCAAAATGGTAGAGGTGTGTGTGTGTGTGTGTGTGTGTGTGTGTGTGTGTGTGTGTGTGTAGTATTGGGGATTGAACCCAGGGACATTCTACCTCCAAGCTATACCCCCAGCCCTATTTTATTTTTTGTTTTGAAACAAGGTCTGGCTAGGCTGTTGAGGGTCTCATTGCCTTGCTGAGGCTGGCCTCTAACCTATAATCCTCCTGTCTCAGCCTCCTAAATACTAGGATTACACCATGCACCACCATACCCACCTGTGGGTTTGTTTTAATTATCAAAAATATGAATTAATTTTAACATAAAAAATTCCCAACACTCCTTCAGAGTACCAAAATTGTCTCAAAATTATCTACTCATTCTGAAAATTATCTACTCATTCTGAAATATTAGCCTTTTACAAAAAGAAGAGTACTTCAGAATCTTCATAAACACACAGAACTACCCCAAAATACAATTAGGTATTTTCAAGGAACCAATAAGTAAGGGATTAATTGCATCTCATATTATCATAACATATGGTTAAAATCTCATTTTTCTTTACAAATTAATCACTCTCCTATAGAAAATGAATTGTGTTTCTTTCCTGAAAAGAAAAAAAAACACCCTTAAAACATCATCATTTGGGCTACATCAGGTAATTTCAAAAGTATAACTCACTGACTGAATAATGTCACTGGGAGAGAGAAGGATATTTATGGTGTCTCTTTTTTTGCATCATAAATTTCTGAGGAACGAGGAAATTCGTTTTATACACAGCAGAGAATACTGATGAAATTTCCAAAGGTAGGTGCTGTCAATTCTGGCTACATCAAGGGATTTCAAATAAAACAAAAAAATGAAAAACACAACTCCTAAAAGAGTCTATAGTCATATATTTCTCCCTCCCCAAGAGAATACAAATTTACACCTAAGGAATTAAATAGAAGAAACTAGTATTCTAAAAGCAGTAATCTGAATGTCATCGGGGGTATGAAAGGTTTCAGGCAGCTTCGCTGTTCCTTCTCAGCCTGTTAGTAGCTCTATAACCTTCCTTTTGTTAAAAACTAAGAGGATAGCCATATGCGGTGATGCATGTCAATATTCCCAGCAGTTTGAAGTCTGAGACAGGAGGACTGCAGGTTTGAGGTCAGCCTCAGTAAATTAGCAAGACATTGTTTCAAAACTTAAAATAAGGAGTCAGGTGTGGTGGCACAGACTTGTAATCCTAGTAACAAAACAAAATAAAAACAAAAATAGGGCTGGAGGTGTAGCTCAGTGGTAGAACACCCCTGGTGTTAAATCCCCAGTACCACATACACACAGACACACACACATAGAGTATATGAGACAATGGCCAAAGCTCTGGCTGAGAAAGAAGCCACAGAAAAGAGAAATCATCAGGTCATTACAAGTGCACCATTGATAACACTGTGGCCTTAAGATTGTCTTGATGAAGACTGCTCTATTCATACGAGACTGTAAGTAAATATATTTGCAGTTCTCCTACAGTATAGCTTCTGGGAAACGTGAATCGAAAAAGGAAAGATACCATTAGCCTAGAAGGGAGGAAAATGTTGTCAGCATTAACCTCAACCTAGTTACAACACACAGGTTGTGTCTACAAGCAACGAAAAAAAAATAAATGCAGCAAAGCAGAGCTTAATGTCATTCTCTGTGGCCTTAGTGTGTGATGGACCAGGGTTTCCTGCTGGGCAGCAGTCTGTGGGAAACTAGAACAACTTTATCTTTTGGTCCTGTGCAAGTCTGTTCTATACAAGGTGACTTAGTTCATGAAAAGAAGCAACATAGGAAAACAAGGAAAGATTTGCCATGAGGAAGATTCCTGTACAGAGCTTTAAATGAGCCACCATTTAAATGGGAGGAAAGGCCAAAAAAGAGAGAAAGAATTCATTGGTGTTAAATCTGACACGTTTGAGAGAGGGCAATGAAATGCAATGTTGATGTCTTTATAAAGAAATAATTCAACTTTTGCATTGTCCAGTGGGGCTCTCCAAGAAAGCTATGTCAAGCCATACATGGCGGCACATGCCTGTAATCCCAGTACTTGAGAGGCTGGGGTAGAAGGAGTGAAGGTTCCAAGATATCAGCACACGGTAACTTAGTGAGAGCCTGTTTCAAAATATAAAACAAAAAGAACTGGGGGTGTAGCTCAGAAGTGGAATGCTGTTGAGTTTATTCCCCAATAACACACACACACACACACACACACACACTCACACACACACACACACACACACACACTCACACACACACACACACACACACACACCACAAAGCTATGGCAAAATGTCATTGACCTACTGGACCATAAGTAACTTGTGAAAGACTAGATACTTCTTAATTTTCTCTTCACAATGACTATCTTCTTTCTTCATGCTCTGACATTTTCTTCTGCTTTCAGAGTAGATTGAACTTTAATTCTTTGCCTCCAAGTTGTGGAAGTTCTACCGAGAGCTTTGAATCTAATTAATCTCTTCCCACAGGTTGGCTTCTCCTTTTCTTCCCTGGGTTGGCTTCTCCTTAAAGTCTACAGGAGAAAAACCCTTCTAGCTGAGGGATGTCAGCCAGAAACTAGAGCACTCCCTGGTGTTCATTCATGGAGATACCATCTAAATACAAACACACTGTTTTGCCATCAAGGCCATCAAGAAGAGAAAATTAAGCTGGGCACAGTGACACACACCTGTAACCCTAGTACTAGGGAAGCTGAGACAGAGGCTTAAAGGTTCAAGGCCAGTATGTGCTGTTTTAAAACAAAAAATAAAGTAGAGTTGGGTTCAGAGGTAGAACACATGTGGGTTTGATTCCAGTACAGAAGAGCAGGGGAGGGAGGAAGAAAGGAAGGGGAAGGAAGGAAGGAAGGAAGGAAGGAAGGAAGGAAGGAAGGAAGGAAGGAAGGAAGGAAGGAAGGAAGGAAGGAAGGAAGGAAGGAAGGAAGGAGAGAAAGAAAGAGGAGGAGGAGGAGGAGAGGGAGGGAGGGAGGGAGGGAGGAAAGAAGGAATGGGAGGGATGGGTAGGAGATGGAGAACCTTATGCGTCATCATCCAAATCAGAATGCTTTTGAGAGTGACTGGAGGATTTTAAAATAATGACACCAGGAAAACAGGTGCATGCCAGGCCTGCTTGTATGCATGGCCATGCTAAATATTAAAGGCCATTCTAGGATATAAAGTTAGAAACAGCGAGCCTGCACCTGGGCAACTGAAGTGAAGCAAGAAAGAGAGTTTGCTAACTCATGTAGGAAAGAGTGGGGAGCCACAGAGTTGGTAAATACCATCATCATCCTCTCTTCATTGGGTATGATGGCCTCATTCTATCTGCACTCACAGGAAGAAGCATGTTACTGATTGGAAGGATCTGCTGCCAGATCTCGGAGAGCTTCCAAAATTAATTGGTTCAGCAGCAATTTTCAAAATGTAAGAACTTAATTCCTACACAAATGTGTTAATGATCCAAATGGCACATTAAGGTAGAATATATCTTTGATTTTTACTTTTTCTTTAAGCCCTGAAATGTAAAGAGATACTCAGGTTTCCAGCCAATTTATATCGTAGCAAAATATTATTAACAGACTTTCTCTATTTTAAGATGTCGGTTGCAGAATATATTTCAATTAATGCTGCCAACAACAGAATGACCTAAAGAGGGAAGTTCAAGACTGCAGATGTTTACAAAACAAATGAAATCATCAGGTTATGACTGTAGAACTGGCAGGACTTAATACTAGCTCGGCTTGAACAAAAATATTACATAATAAAACAAAATAAATGGAAATAATCTTTCATGAGTGCCAGTAATTTAGATTTATGAGGTCATCTATACAAATTGCAATTTCTAATGGACCGCCAACATGTGTCTGAGGACCTTCATTTCCAGTTCTGTGTACATTTTATTATCATTTGAAGGGCTAGAAAATTGAAGTCTTAAACTCAAGTACAAAAATCAGGGCATGAATCATATGTAGAGATTCACTAACCAAACTGGATTTTTCAAAACAAATTTTATTAGGGGCTGAGGGTGTATCTCAGTGGTAGAGAGGGTGCTTAGCATGTACAAGGCCCCGAGTTCAATCCCCAGTACTCCCCCCACCAAAAAAAAGATATTTCATTTAAGTTACAAATATTTCATTCTTTTTTTCTGTTAGAAGAAGGATCCTGAGACTATCAATGGTAAATACAGATACTTCAACTACCAGGTAATTGTTAAGGGAGAAAAGGAATTTCAACGAATGCAGTAACATTTCTCAAACCAAAGTACTTTCTGTGATTACCTTTATTATAAAATACACCTATTTTACAGATAAGGTCACTTGGACATACAGAAGTTACAGTTCAAGATAGGACTAAAATCCTTTAGATTCTATTAGACTGCCTAAAGCCAGCTGAAAACTTCCCAATGCCTTAGATCATCAATTTGAATTCAGTTGGATAGACTCACAGCTGTGTTCATACCAATTTCACCCTAATTATGTTTCCATGAAATTACACCGCATGGATTTTATTGCAATCAGAAGATGCCCACTGTCTCCTTAATGGAAACCTGGGGAAAGACCCTAGCTTAGCAGATCTCAACTGACGATGATTATGCATCACCCCCTCCAAGACACACATGGCAGTGTCTGGAGACATTTCTATCTGTTATAGCTGACAGGCAGGAAGTATAACTAGTGGTGAGTAGAGGCCAGGGATGTCGTTCAACATTCTAAAATGTGCATGACAATCCCTACTAGAAAGAATTATCCAGTCTCAAATATCAACTGCATTGAGGTCCAGAAATACTGTCCTAGACACTAGTGCTACATTTCCAAGTGTTTTCTTAGTATAGAATTCACCATTTGATAATTAAGGCAACCCAATTTATGTTGATGTCTATTTGCTGCAAAATCATATCTCTTTAAAATCTTTCTTTCCTTCTTTCTTTCTACTGGAGATTAAATACAGGGGTATTCTACCTCTGAGCTACACCTGTAGTAATTTTTATATATTTTTAGCTTGTTTACTTTGAAACAAGGTCTCTCTAAGTTGCTGAGGCTGGCCTCAACCCTGCAATCCTTTTGTCTCAGTCTCCCAAGTACTGGAATTACAGGTATGCTCCACTGTACCTGGCTTCAAGGAAATGATTTCTGCCAACAACCTGTAGCAGAAACACCCCAGGAAACTTCATCAATGTCCCTAGATGACACCAAACATAACCCATGGAAACTTCAAGATAATAATGAGTATAGTTTCAAGCCCCTAGCATCAAGGCAATTTGTTATGTAGCAAAACAGGATGTATCTCATGGAAAAACTGTTTGCAAAGCTAAAGGAAAAATGTAGAGCCATGTAACACTCTTCTTTATTGGTTGGACTTTGTAAATGTGAAAGAGAGAGAAGTCTGGGGTGAAGCGTGGGGTTAGGAACATCATAAAATGGCATCTGGGTGCCAACTGGCAGCAGTGCATCAATGGGAACTACACATAGAAAATTCTACCCTGTTTCACCAAACAGAAGTCTCGAAAGCCTCTCAATATCTCCCTCACCCATTTTCTCTGCAAAGTGGTTAGATGACCACTTCTGACCTAAGTGGGCAGAAGCATGTGAGATGCTCTTTCTATGAGGAAAAAGTATGCTTCACCTGACTCAGGAACCCACAGGTGCAGGAGCTTCTCAGGGAGGGAAGGAGGGAGGAAAGGAGGGAGGGAGGGAAGGAAAAGTCAAGATTGATTTTTTAGTTGTCAGTTACAAAGCCCCAGTGCCCCTTCCTCCTGCCCTTAGGAAATCCTGGGCCTTAATGCAGACTAAACGAGAGCAACATTCATGCCTCCATTTAGGATTCCAAGAGGAAGATTCAAATAGACTTCAGATAAAATCAAGAAGACTCTATTGGTGCTACTTAATGGGAAGGAAAGCAAGCAAGCAGAATTGCCCCAATTCAAAGCACACAAAACAAAGAAAAAAATGCAAGTGTGTGGTCTAAACAAAAGCATCTGGAACAGGAAAGAATAAAATGAGAATGGAGAAAGCAGATGAAGTGAATAATTGGGGGAAGATTTATTCAAGTAGGTAAGAAAAAAAAAAACATTTTAAGTGACTCAAACTCTTATGGAAATGAAAGAGAACAAGCTTAGCCGGGCGTGGTGGTGCATGCTTGTAATCCCAGCATTTGGGAGGCTGAGACCGGAGGATCCAGGTTCGAGGCCAGCCTCAGCTACCTAGTGAGGCAGTCCGCAACTTAGTGAGAGCCTGTTTCAAAATAAAGAATACAAAATAGGGCTGGGGGTATAACTCGGAGGTAGAATGCCCCTGAGTTCAATCCCCAGTACTGCAAAAAAAAAAAAAAAAAAAAAAAAAAAAAAAAAAAAAAAAAAAAAAAAAAAAAAAAAAAAGAAAGAAAGAAATGAAAGAGAACAAGCTTGAGTTGGATGCTGGATATGATAGTCCACACCCATAATACCAATAAATGTGAGACTGAAAAAGGAGGACAGCAGGTTTGAGGCCAGTCTCAGCAACATAGGGAGACCCTCAGAAACTCAACGAGATCTTGTTTCAAAGTAAAAAATAAAAAGGACTGGAGGCATATGTTGGAGTACCTTGGTTTCAATTCCCAGTACAAAAAGGAAAAAAAGAGGAGAGAGGGAGAGGGAGAGGGAGAGGGAGAGAGAGAGGGAGGGGGAGGGGAGGGAGAGGGGGAGGGGGAGGAGGAGAGAGAGAGAGAGAAAGAAGAAGAAGAAGAAGAAGAAGAAGAAGAAGAAGAAGAAGAGAAGGAAGAGGAGGAGGAGGAGGAGGAAGAAAGGAGGGAGGGAAAGAGGGAGAGAGAGAAAGAAAGAAAACAAGCTCTGTAACATAGTAAGACGGGGCTGGGGCTATGGATCTTGTAGATCAGTGGTAGAGCACGAACTTAGTATGCAAGAGGCCCAGAGTCCATCTCGCAGTACCTAAATAAAGAAAGGAAATCATCTGAAAAACGAACAAATAAAAGAAAATCATGAGAAGAAAAGGGTCCTGGGAGATATGAGCAAATAAATTAAGCAAAGAAGTGACACATTGCGAACTAAAAGAAATGGAAGCAGGGTTAGAATTGTAAAGTTTATCAAAAGAACACAAACTTGATGTGATTCGAACTTGTTCAGGCTGGACATGGTAGGGGTGGTTAAGGAAGAGTGAAAATGTAGAGGAGAGAGAATAAGAGAATACAGAAAAAGTCTCTTTGGAGATGCAGGAAAATGGAGTCATTTGTGGAATGTGAGTGAGGAGTTCCTCGAAGCAAGGGCAGGCTGTGTCAAGAGCCCAGGGAAGGCCATTGATGAAAGACAAAGTGGGAGAAACCCTTCTTCTTGTGGAGGAGGGGAAATCAGAAGGCCTTCGCTTGTGGTGCTTTAAGGATCCTTGATCTTCATGGGCTCCTGAGAGGAAACTGGTACTTTCCAGACTGAAGTAGGAATAGCAGGTGTCTATTTGATCATCATTAGTTTTCAACTAGGACTCTTAAGCTGCTAAGAGGAGCTCTTTTACGTCAGTCCTTGCTTGGGACACATGGACTTGATTTGGAAGGTAATTCTTAGAGCCTTTTCAATATCTGTCTTAAGACACTAGGGTGTCTTGCAAACCCTAACAACACATTCTCATTCATTCTCTCTCTCTCTCTCTCTCTCTCTCTCTCTCTCTCTCTCTCTCTCTCTCTCTCTCTCTCTCTCTCTCCTTCCCTCCTTCCCTCCCTCCCTTCCCCCTTTTCCTCTATTGGGTTTAAGATGCAGTAGATGCTCCCCCTGCCCCCCTCATTCCATCTAAGGCTAGTAGCTTACTTGCCCATGCAAAACACTGGCTGGTGCTACTGTATGGTAAGGTAAGACTCCGTTAAGATATTACTCTATTTTAGGGACCAAATGCTATATTCATGCCTTGGAAATGCTTCAGCTTCTTCCAAGAGAACTGAGAAATGTTCTTAATTCTCTACCCAAAGTGTCTATTCTGCATTCAGTGCAGACAAAAAACAATAAAAATCCTCCCTTATGGCTCTGTTTCAACACACACACACACACACACACACACACACACACACACACACACACATACACACACAAAAGACAAGCAACAGTTTCAAGAAGAGCACAGAGAGTCATGTTCTGAAATATTTATTCTGATATAGAAGCCAGAATTCTGAGTTAAAATACTACCAAGTCTAGGGTAGGAAAAGGAGAGTGCTTCAAAAGTGAGAAATGTCCTCTTTTGCAATTCCCCATTCAATCCCCCAGTGCTCTTTGCAATCGAGACCCATGGGAAGCCCGGTTCGGCATGGGCAAACTAATTCAGCAACCGCTGTGGTCAGTGGCTGTTTTGTTGCTAATTTGCTATTATAAGTAAAGTCTGGAAAATGACTTACTGCTCCGTAATTATCATTGAGCTCTGGCCAAGAAAGCTAACTTTCCCACAATGCTGGGGGGGCTGGCAGTGGGGAGATGCAGGGCAGGGCTCCTGCTGCACCTGTCCTGCTCACTGCAGGATTGCAGGCCAGGTTCTAAGGGCCCAACCATGATTTGCACCCAGCTGTAAGGCCCTCATAATTATCTATGTGTGTGTGTGTGTGTGTGTGTGTGTGTGTGTGTGTGTGTGTGTGTGTAACTGGAAATTGAACCCAGGGACATTCTACCTCTGAGTTACACCCCAGCCCTATTTTATTTTTTCTTTTTAAACAGGTTCTCATTAAGTTACTGAGGGTCCACCTAAGTTGCAGAGGTTGGTCTCAAACCTCTGATCCTCCTGTCTCAGTCTCCCAAGTACTGGCATTATAGGCGTGCACCACCATGCCCAGTCTCCGGCCTAATACTTTTTAGCACAGTACTTAACACACTGATTGGTAGATTATAAGTACCTTATATCAACTTAGTGAGATCCTGTTTCAAAATAAAAAATACATAGCCAGGCATAGTGGCACATGATTTTAATCCCTGTAATCGCAGTACTTGAGAGGCTGAGATGGGAGGATCCAGGTTTGCAGCCAGCCTCAGCTACTTAATGAGGCCCTCTGCAACTTAGTGAGACCCTGTTTCAAAATAAAGAATACAAAATAGGGCTGAGGGTGTAGCTTGGGAGGTAGAATGATCCTGGGTTCAGCCCCTAGTACCAAAAACAAATACCTTATAAATATTACTTAATATTGTTATTTTCTTAAAGATTTAACTGCCCGTATTAATTCCAGGATTAAGATTAAATTTGGGGAAAAAAGGAGCACCACCACTTTCAGCCTATCTTCCTAACTAGGCTAATTTGGCCAACAATAGGGTCTATGAAGAAAGAACCAGTTTCTATTTGGGTATGGGTGGTTGATGGGGAGAGATTTGGAAGAGAGGGGCAAGGAGAATTTTAGGAGTAAAGCCCGATAGCAGACTCCTATCACAGCACTTGTTCTAGCAGACTGTGATTGCATTTCTTCATCCAGCTTCTCTAGACCATGAGCTTGTGCAGCTCAGGCATTTATTTTCTTCTCCTCTCCTCACCTCTTAACAATGGCATGTTAGATGCATTGAAAAGGGGGAAAGTGGAGCCAGGAGGATATAGGTAGCTCAGTGGTACAGTGCTTGCCCAGCATGTGCCAGGTCCCAGGCTTGATCCCCAGCACCAAAAAGAAAAAAGAAAGCACACCTGGGTGAGGATGAGGGTGGGGCAAGTTTCCATTTCAAAATCCCATTGAATAATACCACTCTTGTTGGTCTTCCACAGGTCATTGATATAGAATATATCTGCTGAGACATAGCTGTTCTGTATTAAAACATGCAGCTGCAGCGTGCTAGCACTTTATTTATTTATTTTTTTTTTGTGCAATAGTAAGGTCTCATTCATTCTCTCCTGGGAGTCATTATTACCAGCACCAATGTAATAACTGCCACCACCACCATGAAACTGCCATAGGCATTAAATCTGGAAAAGGCACAAAGCTTCCATTGCAACCCCACCCCCTTTCTCTCCAAGTTACAGATTCCACTGTGAAGACCAGTATCTTGCATTCCTGAGTCCTCATGGAGAGTTTTTCCCATGAACATGTGGATCTTGCTCTGATCCCACAATCCAGGCTGCTCCATGGATTTTCCTTTGCTCCTTTCCTCCCAGAACTCAGGCTACAGGCCTTCATGTGTTCATCCCCTGAGGTTGATTGGGGCCATTCAGAATATCCTTGACCAAAGTGAAGGAGAAAAATCTGTTTAGATCTACTTCCCCACCCACAAGACTTCCTTCTTCTCTGCACTCTATGGTTCTGAGTGGTATCATTGTCCTATTCTTGTGGACAGGCAGAAACTTCCTTTCAGAGTTCTCTTAAGAATGTCTGGTTTCTTCCCATATCTCCCCATAACCACTTCTGTTCTCATTTTAGAAATCTGAGTTGCTGGGCTATAACCTGTGTCTTTTCAGAGCTGAGTAGCACTGATGTCTGAGTTGGCCCAATGCTTCTCCTCATCAGAATTCCCTGTTTTAATCTCAGGCTGTCTCAGACATGCTTGGAAAACACAGGCAAAGACAATAATTTCTTTGTGTGTGCATGGTACTAGGGATTGAACCCAGGGTGCTCCAACCCTGAGCTACACAATCCACCATTTGTATGTTTTTATTTGTTTGTTTTTGTTTTTGCGGTACTAGGGATTAAACCCAGGGGCATTCTACCTTTGATCTATACCCCCCAGTCCTATTTTTTATTCTTTGTCTTGAAACAGGGTCTCACTAAGTTGCGGAGAGCCTCACAAAGTAGCTGAGGCTGGCCGAGAACCTGGATCCTCCAGTCTCAGTCTCCCAAGTACCGGGATTACAAGTATGCGCCACCATGCCCGGCTCTGTATTTTTTATTTTGAAACAGGATCTCACTAAGTTGCTGATGGTCATGTAAAGTTGCTGAGGTTTGCTTTGAACCCACTATCCTCCTGTCTCATGCTCCCACATACTGAGATTCCAGGTGTGTCACACTCGGGTTAAAATAATTGCTGATCTAAAGGTTGAAAGCTACAACAAAGTGAGACCCTGCTGGTTCATTTAATGGCCAGGTAAAGCCACAGACTGCCTCTATGTCATGTTCATTCTCAGTCACTGAACTCAAGGACAGATTCGAATCAGAGCCTGCATAAGTGTCAGATCCACTCAGTCTCCAGTTTCTGACATGATCTGGCCAAGGAAATTGCCTTCTGCTGCCTACGAGCTTATTGCTTTTCAGTTTCTTTATTACTGATTACAACCTTCTTCCCACACAGGCTGCAAGATCCTTCTTCCCTTTACAAACACCACACTTCTCCTTTGAAACACCATAATTTAAAGCATTTGGGGAAAATATCTCCAAGTGTTGTTACAAGAATTATAGGATAAAAGAGATTATCTTAATTATGTCACTCGACGTGGTGCAAGACCCATGCAGAGCAAATGTATTTTCAATCTCGAGTCACTGGAGAAAAGCTAACAAAACATGTAATAATTTTTCGGAACGCTCACGCATTCTTATTATCTCAAATTTCATTAATAGAATATAAGAACCATATGTTGAATCAATAAGATGTGGTATTAAAGTAATAATCTCATTTATCTTGCAATGGCAAGGCAGGTCTACTGCAGTCTAGCTGGCTTGATTTCAGGGAGTCAAGAAAATCCTCTTACTTTACTGACTGATACCTAAAATTTTACATCAGTCAATTATCCCTTTCGATTAAGACATTGATTCCTTTGCCTGGAAAAAATCTGTAAGCAGATACTCTAGGTATTTGCATCTGAGTGGGAAGCCAGGGGAAGGATTCAATAGGATGCACAAGAGACTGAGCACAGATGCACCAGAGGAAGGGGCAGTGGCAGGAGACAGGGCTGGAAGGAAGATGCCATGATAAGTCAGGACATAGGCTCCCTTGAGACAGGGTCAGCTCCTTCTCGGTTTTGGATTGAGAGCTGGAATAGTGGTAGTGGGCAGTGTCTTTTTAATAGATATTGACAACTTTAGGATGAGGAATTGAATCAGGGAATTTCTTTTACACCAAGCACGAGCACTCAGATATGGTGGAGCATGCCTGTAATCCCAGTACTTGGGAAGCTGAGACAGGAAGATTGCAGATTTGAGGCCAGCCTCAGCAACGTAGCAAGACTCTCAGCAACTTAGCATCATGACCCTGTTTTAAAGGGGGGGGGCTGGGGGTATATCTCAGAGGTAAAATGCCCTTAGATTGAATTCTCAGTACCAAAAAAACCCAGCACAATCACTAATAAAATATTGATGAGTGTTGGCATAAACTACTCCTTCCAGTATGTCAAAAACAGGCCCATAGGCAACGTGGTGTTTATTTCTGCCAAAAGATTAGTATCCACATTACATAAAAAAGACTCTAAAATTTAGAAAGGAGGAAAAAAAGAAAGAAAAGCAAACAACTCAGTGGAAAATCTGAAAAGAAAATAGGCAAATAATAGAAGAGTGAAAACAAGCAGCTAATGAACATATGGAATATTCTCTGCTCATTATCAAGGAATGGAGAGATGAAAATTCTGACTTGTAGAAAGTGCCTATTAAAGCAAAAATAAGACATCATTTCACATGCATCCGACTGGCAGTACTTTAAGTCTCACTATACCATGAGTAAGCGAGACTATTGGAAAATGTGCATAGGAATAAAAAATATAATTACGAGCAGTGGTATATGCCTATAATCCCAATACTTGGGAGGCTGAGACAAGAGGATCACAAGTTCTGAGGCCAGGAGACCCTGTTTCAAAATAAAATATTAAAAGGGCTGAGGATGTAGCTCAGTGGTAGAACATCCACTGCTTCAAACCTCAGTATCATTTACACACATTTACATATATACATACATCACACACACACACACTCACACACACACACACACACATTTCAGAGTCATCACAAAACCACTCCCATAGTACTGAGGATTAAACACAAGGACATTCTACCTCTGAGTTACCCTCAGCCTTTATTTTTTTTTAAACAGGGCCTTATTAAGTTGCGGATGCTGGCCTTGAACCTGTGATCCTCCTGTCTCAGCCTCTCTAGTACTTAGATTACAGGTGTGTGCCACTGCAGTGGCTAATATCCATTATTTCTATTGCCCATATTTTCAGCTGACCACAACCTTTTCTGAAATGCCCTTTGAATTACATAACACTTGGGATAAGAAATCAGGCAGGAGGTTGGGCTGGTGTCAGCCCCGCATTGTTGGATGCTAAGAAGTGCACGCAATCAGGCATGATTAATTACATAGTCCATAAAGCCATGTTATTTGACTATGCACCTAATTATAGTGAGCACTATAGGGTATGGGTGACAAAATAATTGCGGCAACCCGAGATAAATGCTTTATGAATTTTGGAACAGAGATGGAAATGGAAAAGAATTCAGTAGCAATATATTTTATGAAGAGTAAGGCATCTCCCAATCGCCCCCCTGGTAATATGAGGGTGCATTTTCAGGCAGGTTGAATTAAAAAAGCTTTGATACCAACATCAGCCTCCAGAAAAGAAATAGAAATGTGCCATTCCTGGCTATAAGTTGAGAGGGGTATTGCTATGAAGCATAATTAAATACTAATGAGAATGAGCTCAGTTATGGTGAGAAACTTCCATCTATCAAAACGTCCGGGGGTTTGAGCTTTCCCAGGAACAGAGTGAGTCCATAGAAACCCATTTCCTTGTAAAATCACTCCTTGAGAGGTTGCATGCCTGCCTGACTATGCCTGGTATTTCCTTTGCCAATTAGGGTGGAAATGGAACATTGGGAAAGTTTGTACCACCTTATAAGGAAAAGTTGATGGAGAAAGGGCATGGGCAGCTTGTCTGGCTGTGTTGGTGCTACAATTGTGTGTGTTCGCCTTTGCTAAGCCAGAGGTAAGAAATAGCAGAGATTATGCAGCATTGGGGCAAGAGTCTTCGAGTCACTTGAGGAGACCTTGGTTTCTGTGTCAGCCATGCCACTTGCTGCCTGCTCAACCCTGGGAAGCTACTTGGCTCCTTGTTCTCTCCAGGGCCAAATTAAGGAAATTGTAAGCTAATAAGAGTAAATACCTATCTCACATGATCACTGAACATTTTTTTTTGCATGGTGCTGGGGACTGAACCTAGGGTCATTTTACCTCTGAGCTGTACCCCCAGCCCTGTTTTATATTTTGAAGCAAGGCTCCGCTAAGTTAGAGCACAATTCTCCTATCTCAGCCTCCCAAATACTGGAATCACAGACATATGCCAATGTGCCTGGCTTCACTAAACATTTTTTTTTTTGGTAGAAAGTGGGTACTGGGGAATGAATTCAGGCACATTCTACATCTGAGTTATACCCTTACTCCTTTTATTTTGATTTTTAATTTTGAAACAGGATCTTGCTAAATTGCTAAGAGTCTCACTAAATTGCTGAAGCTGACCATAAATCTCGAACCTCCTGTCTCAGCCTCCCAAGTACTGAAATTACAGGCGTTCACCACTATGCCCTGCTTCACTGAACATTTTAAGAGAGAATTTCTGCAAAAAATGGTTTGTAAATGGCTATGTTCTGCAAAGATTTAGCTATTATACCCGATGCTTTGATTTGTACAACTTAGACCATTTCTACTGATCTGGGTGGTATCTGCCATGGTTCATGTGACTTACAAAGGGGAGGGAGGAAATAGAGAAGAATGGAGGGAGGAGGGAAAGGTGGAAGAGGAAGGATGCAGAAGGTAGAAAAGAGACAATACAAGGAAGGAGGGAGAGAAGCAAGGTAGGAGTGATGAAGAGCATAGAGCAGGGAGAGAGAGCTAGGGGAGAGAGAGCTAGGGAAGCCTCTTTACTGCCCCCGAAGGAAAAGCTGACCAGTTTGATCAATACACACAGACCCACTCAATCAGCACTATTTATAGGTCCCGGGCAATCAAAGCAACTCTCTTACTGTCACTTGCAATGTGTGGATAATTTACCCAGTCTTCCATAAATGCTTTGAGGTAACTTTCTAACATAAAAACTTGACCATCTAAAATAAGCCGGGCATGGGGAGGGGGGCATCATTCCTGAAGGATTGTAATAACCGAAACAGCTGCAAAATGGTTGGTTGTGATGAAACAGTGCTTGGTAATGCAAATGCCTAAGGAGCTCCAAGGCTTTCACTTTAAATGATGTAGTTCAATCATAGCTCATCTTTGTAAAGGCTGCTTCATTATGTTGAAAATATGGCCTTGGGGATCATATAAGGTCTCTCTTCCCTCTACTCATTCACTGCTTCCCACCAGCATTGCCTGAGCCCTGAAGACTGAATCCTGGGATCTCAAAAAACAAACAAACAAACAAAACCCCCCCCAAAACTGTGAGCAGTAAACTTTCCTTCCTATAAGTTGTGTGTTGTGTGGTCAGTCATGTTGAATTATGGCAATGAGAACATTGATTGAGACATGGATTTTTTTTTTTTAAATTCTGTCCTAGTGGGAGAAAATTTTTGCCAGTTACACTTCAGATAGAGGTTTAATAACTAGGATATACAAAGAACTCAAGAAAATCTCAACTAAGAGAGCAAACAACCCAATCAAAAAATGGGCAAAGGACCTAAATAGACACTTCACAAAAGAAGAAATACAAATGGCCAATAAATGTATGAGGAAATGTTCCACATCATTGGCAA